>SJYC01005574.1:0-18679 GCA_006408675.1 Madoqua kirkii | reverse complement strand
GAAAGTTATGACCAACCTAGACAGCATACTAAAAAGCAGAGACATTACTTTACCAACAAAGGTCTGTCTGATCAAGGCTATGGTTTTTCCAGTGGTCATATATGGATGTGAGAGTTGGACTATAAAGAAAGCTGAGCACCGAAGAATTGATGCTTTTGAACTGTAGTATTGGAGAAGACTCTTGAGAGTCCCTTGGACTGCAAGGAGATCCAACCAGTCCATCCTAAAGGAGATCAGTCCTGGGTGTTCATTGGAAGGACTGATGTTGAAGCTGAAACTCCAATCCTTTGGCCACCTGACGCGAAGAGCTGACTCATTGAAAAAGACTCTGATGCTGGGAAAGATTGAGGGTAGGAGGAGAAGGGGACAACAGAGGATGAGATGGTTGGATGGCATCACTAACTCAATGGACACGGGTTTGGGTGGACTCTGGGCGTTGGTGATGGACAGGGAGGCCTGGTGTGATGCGGTTCATGGGGTCACAAAGAGTTGGACATGACTGAGCGACTGAACTGAACTGAATGGATTATTGTAGGAATTTTTCCATTGGCTCTAACCTCCATGAGGGGAGGACTGTGTCCCAGCACAGGACATAGTGTCTGGGATGGAGCAAGCACTCAGGAAGGATTTGTTCAACGAATGAGTAAATGAATAACTATAGAGTTCCCAGTGTACAGAGTACTGTTCAGTATTTCCTCATGATGACCCTGTGAAGTTGGTGAAAGCATGTTATCCACTTAGACTGCAGGTGAGAAATAATTTAGGATTCCGTGTGACTTGGACCAAATCACATAAGAAGCTAGCAAGTACAGGATGAAAGGCAAATTTAGACTTTAGACGCTAAGTCCAGTGTTCTCCCTACTCAACTTTTTAGGAAATGTGAACATCCATATTTCCCTTCTTTAACTCTAAAACACCATCATAGAATTAATATGTAACAATGTTGAATATGGTCCCATCACTTCACGGGAAATAGATGGGGAAACAGCGGAAACAGTGTCAGACTTTATTTTGGGGGGCTCCAAAGTCACTGCAGATGGTGACTGCAGACATGAAATTAAAAGACTCTTACTCTTTGGAAGAAAAGTTATGACCAACCTAGATAGTATATTCAAAAGCAGAGACATTACTTTGCCGACTAAGGTCCGTCTAGTCAAGGCTATGGTTTTTCCAGTGGTCATGTATGGATGTGAGAGTTGGACTGTGAAGAAGGCTGAGCACCGAAGAATTGATGCGTTTGAGCTGTGGTGTTGGAGAAGACTCTTGAGAGTCCCTTGGACTGCAAGGAGATCCAACCAGTCCATTCTGAAGGAGATCAACCCTGGGATTTCCTTGGAAGGAATGATGCTAAAGCTGAAACTCCAGTACTTTGGCCACCTGATGCGAAGAGTTGACTCATTGGAAAAGACTCTGATGCTGGGAAGGACTGGGGGCAGGAGGAGAAGGAGACGACCGAGGATGAGATGGCTGGATGGCATAACGGACTTGATGGACGTGAGTCTGAGTGAACTCCGGGAGTTGGTGATGAACAGGGAGGCCTGGCGTGCTGTGATTCATGGGGTAGCAAAGAGTCGGACACACTGAGTGACTGAACTGAACTGAATGTTGAATAAGCATTTAGATTCTATGAATAATACTAACATTGACAAGTAGTTTATTGGTTTATAAAACTGGCATCTAAAACTCTCATACTTATTTGTTTTAATCACCCTAAGGTCTCTGGGAATCTGCTGTCTCCATCCTAGATGTAAGAAAACTTTTGGAAAGATTGTATCAGGTTGGATTTGAAATTGGGAGCCCAGTTCACTCAAAGCTTTTCCTGTAACTTGATCAGAGACCCTTCACCGCCTTCATGGTACAACAATCTTGTATTTCTCTGGTCCAAAAAAGTACGAATAAGCCTTTTACAAGGAAACTCATTTTAAGGAAGTTGGCCTTGTGGTTCTTAACAGTTAATGATATTAGTATCTCACACTATTTTATTTAGCTATTATGTAAACAACTGATGTAGCGGATGATTCAGCACAGAAGCCTATATACTCACAACTAAATCTTTTTCAGATGTAATCTGTTTCTTACTGCTTGCTGGAAACATTTTCCTCAACCACTGTCTATGCTGTCAAAATCCCCTTAGAGCTAGGGACAATCAGTTTCTAGAATCCTGCAGCTTTGGGGGCCAGTGTGAGGAACTCCGCCCATGGCAAAGGTCATGAGGAAGGACGCTTGGCATACGCAAAGGCGTGATCAAGCCTCAGGAAACCCCCTGTTCCCGAGCATCTACCCCCAAAACCAGAGTACTTTATGGGGAGCTCTCCCCCATAACCATTTCTCTCAGAGAAGGAGTTAACTTGCAGCTCCAAATCAATAAAAATTCCTGGGCGTGACAAGAGTGTTTCAGCTTACGAACTCTGAAGGTTCTCTGGCCTGCCTGATCAGGTTCATCCGGCCACGTGTGATTGTTTATAACCCCTTAACTGTGAGAAACACGAGATGCTTTAAAACTTTCTAAATACAGACTCTGATCATTAGTATAGTATTAGTGGGTTGATTAGGAATTATATTGGTAAAGGGTTTTTTCATTTGTTGTGCCAATAATTACTGCTAATTCCCTGTCCTGGGTGGGACAAGGGTATCTCAGGTCAAACCTCTCTGCTGACAGACTAGCTTGTGTGACAATCTCTCACCCATAAACAGCACAGAGAGTTTGGAGTATTAGCACAGGGCTTTCCTCATTTGATTGCCGCCAGGCCTCCATGTCCTTAGGCACCTGGGAATATATTAATCAATGTATTTGGAATATAGAAAAGGAAATATAGTAGTTTTTGATGTTAGCAGTATTAGACTTTTTGAGTTAATGACCACTGTACTTTGTTATAAATCACTGTGTCCTTGCTATGCAAAAATGTAACTTTATCACTATCTTAAGACTAAATAGATTGTAAAGGGAACATTGGTGAAAGGTTTTCGTTTTTTGGGCTGATGTTTGCTGCTAAATCTCCATATCCCCTGCCCTTATAATGAATATAACTAGCATAAAAAAATAAGTATTAACCTTTAAGCATATAGGAGAAATAAGTATTAATCTTTAAGATTAATCATGTTAACCTTGGGTTAAGTAAATTCCTTTTCTAGTTGTAACTCACTACACCCTCACCCTATAGGAATGCAACTTTATTTGGAGGGTGGCGCCAGATTTAAGAAAAAATCACCCCTGGAAAAATAAGTTTTCTGGTTAACTGACTGGTATCAGAAAGGGCCATAAAATGTCAGCAGACCTCATGGTTAGAAGATGATGTAAAAACTCATAAGACCTTTGTATAATTTTATTTGAAGCACCTGATTGTGACAAGGGTCAGGTCTGCTGACCCCCGCATGACTCTGTATTCATCCCTATGTATAACAAAAGGTACAAAAACAAACCTGAAAAATAAAGAAAGGGGATCAGTTTCTGGAAAGCTGATTCCCCCGTGTCGTTTCTTTCTTGCTCCCTGTTTTCCTGGCTGAATTCCCATCTGGTGTGGGGGTACGCACCAAGCCTACTAACTCTGCCTGGGCTTCTAAGATCGGACCGGGGAGGCTTCAGCGCCTCCTCTCCTTTGGGAGAACGGAAAGATGCCTGTGGCCTACGTAGGTGGTGATTAGTATTCCACTTAAACCAGTTATTCAGCCTCTTTTTCTCCACTCATTTTCCTACTACACTATCCGCTTCTAATCTCTCTCTATATCTGTAATTAAATAACTTTTAAATTTAAGAGCTGACTCATGGGAAAAGCCCCTGATACTGGGAAACACTGAAGGCAGGAAAAGGGGACGACCGAAGATGAGATGGCTGGATGGCATCACCAACTCAATGGACAAACTCTGGCAGTTGGTGATGGACAGGGAGGCCTGGCGTGCTGCGGTTCATGGGGTCACAGAGAGTCGGACACGACTGAGCAACTGAACTGAACTGAACTTAGATTGGAGACGGTAAATATATCAGCAAAGCTGAGAGTCATAAGAATAGGAACACAGCTCTGGGTGCAGAACAAATGCTGAGTCAGTCACCCGACTTTCCCGCTGTATTTTGACTCCACAGAATAACACCTGCGACACTGCTCCTTTTCCAGCCATCGTTCAGAGGCTTCTGGGTGCTACCATTAAAATTCAATAATTTTTAATAGTCAAATGCCCTAAGAAATTTCTCATTGTTTAATTTGTCATTGTATCTGAGGGGAACTTCAGTAACGTAAGAGTCCTTAATTTCATGTGCAAGACCTTCAGCCTGTGATTGCAACACGCACTGGGGACATCATTCTTTCCATTTAGCTTCAGTAAGAGATTTATACCTAACGCGCTAATCTTTTATGCTAGAAGGTAATCAGTTTATTACCTGGTAGTATTAACAGATGTTATTTGTATTTTAAGAAAGAATTCTGTGGTCAAGCATATTCGGAAAATGCTGGCTTGAAACAAAATTAAAGAGATTAATTTTCCATACCTTTTCTTTTTTTTAGAATTATTATTATCGTTTTTGACTGGTACGGTTTATAAGATCTAAGTTCTCTGACCAGGGATTGAACCCAGGTCCTCAGCAGTTAAAAGCAGAGGGGATACCACAGGTGGCATTTACCAGGCTTCTTTGACCATAGAGTCTAGTCTTCTTGAGTGTATCTTTCAGGACCAATAATCCCTGATCTCTCCTTGGGAAATGATACCTAATTACATTTCATATATGAGGAAGTTTCACATGTTTTGAGGGTTCCTTTACGTAATAAACTTCCCAGCGAACTGAAGTCATTTTATTATAATAAAGCTCCCAGTAAACCCAAGCCATTAACTTGTGTTTAATCCTTAATGAATATATTAACACACATACACAAAAAGGGATTCAGTTTATTGGTTCAAAAAACTCAAGACAGTAAATTCAAGCGCCGGTGCTGTTTTGTTGCAATATTGCATTCAACCACAAGGTGGCGCCAACAGTCGTCAAATTACTGGGAAGCCTGTGGTTCTGCTCTTCAAAGGCATCACTACTGCACACTTGGCTCTCAGGCATTTTCCAGCAACTTGTACTTTGTTGTTACAAGTTGGACTGTGATCCTCATTACAGTCCTTTTTATGGTGATAATACAGTGGAAACAGGGTGAACAAATACAGGAGAAGAATCTAAGTGTTAACCCTAAAATTCAGATTTTATGATTGCTGCTGCTGCTGCTGCTATGTCTCTTCAGTCGTGTCTGACTCTGTGAGACCCGAGACAGCAGCCCCCCAGGCTCCCCCGTCCCTGGGACTCTCCAGGCAAGAACACTGGAGTGGGTTGCCATTTCCTTCTCCAGTGCATGAAAGTGAAAAGTGAAAGTGAAGTCGCTCAGTCGTGTCCGACTTTTTGCGACCCCATGGACTGCAGCCCACCAGGCTCCTCCGTCCATGGGATTTTCCCGGCAAGAGTACCGGAGTGGGGTGCTGTAGTTTATGATTATTAATACCATATTCAAGAAAAACCTTTCACGCATTCATTTAATCACATAGCATTAACTTCAGAAAACTTTAAAGTATTATTATTTTATCTTATAACTTTAAATTCTATGCTTTAAAAGGTCTAGAGAATTTTAATTGTATACATCTGAACCCTAGGATCAAATTGTTTCAAAAAGAGGAATTAGATGGTTTATATAATGTTCCCTCATATAGTAAATAAAAACATGTCCCCCAGCTACGGGTTTTGTTTTTGAATCAGGACGTCTATGTGGCATTTCAATATTTTGTGTGATTATTTAGCCATACTGTAGTTTAAGGCCAACACAGAACTAAACTTGATCTGAATGGGTCCCCTTTTGTGTAGCAGTAAACACAGCATCCACACGGTGGCAGGCTTCCTTTCCTTAAAACTATGTGAAGCTATTTAAAGTGTTAAGAGCCATCTAGGAACGAGTCTCTTGTTTTTCATTTTCAGCATAAATGAGCCTCCTGGTTCATAAGTTTAAAACAGTCTTATCCAAAACCTAGTGTGTAATGAAACAGAAAGAGCAATTCCTGTTTCGGGGGCTATAGTTATTCAGTAATGCCTACTTCAAATAAAAAACAATGTGAAATAAAAACTCAGTCTTTATAAGAAAGGAGAAAGGGAAGATGAAGAAAAAGAAGAAAAAAGACAAAAGAAAAAAAGAGAAGTGAATATAAATGCTGAGTGTGAACAGTTAAAAATAATTCAAATTTATGGTGGATCTTCCTGAAGGTATCCAATCTTTCAACAAACATATGAAGCTAGCTACTTCTATTGACCAAATACAACAGAAAAAAATATCTTTACTATAACAACATCCTTCACACTTGAAAGAGACCTACAAAAATAGAGACGTTCCAAGTGTACTCAGAGCTATAAATTATATTTTTATATGAATTTATTTTTACTAGTGATTTAAAAAATCTTCAAGACAGGTACCTCATTTATGCATTAAAATTATTTCTTAAGCTCATTCCTTCTTTTTTTTATTTTTAGAGATTTGCAATACTCTACCATGGAAACATTACATAGGGCTAAATAATTTTATTAAAATTAAAATGCAAAAAGTTTATAATCACATGTGGCTTAATATTATTAAAATAACATTTTTACATAATGAGGAATGACTATTCCAGTGATTCTTAAATTGTTAGTTAATGAAGTTACCGTGATACAGAATATAGGTGAATGGAAACTAATATAGTGACAAAATGCAGTATGCTGCTGCTGCTGCTAAGTCACTTCAGTCGTGTCCGACTCTGTGTGATCCTATAGATGGCAGCCCACCAGGCTCCCCTGTCCCTGGGATTCTCCAGGCAGAAACACTGGAGTGGGTTGCCATTGCCTCTTCCAATGCATGAAAGTGAAAAGTCAAAGGGAAGTCGCTCAGTGTTGTCCGACTCCTAGCGACCCCATGGACTGCAGTATAGAACTGAACTAAGTCTATTTATTTTTTTGACGGGGAGAAGGCACTTCCAGACACAGGATAAAAAGAAGGTGTCAGTGACAGAACAGACTGTGATTTTTATGCATACCTTTGGGGCTTATTTATCTTTTATAAATGCAGAGTTCTGAATATTTAAGAAAAAACTGATATATGTTGGATTGGGGGTAAATATAGCTTCCTCTTCACACATGGCATAAATTATCGGTGGAACCTACTATTTCCTACTATTTAACTTCTAAAAGTTTAGGTAAACTAAAGCAGGGAAGGGAAGTGGTTACTTACATTTTTTTCACAGTGATTTAGACAAGTACTGCTTTAATTTGAATCTGAATTATTTGCAAATTAATCTATGGCATAATAGCAACTGCAATGAGAAGAGCACTCTGGATGTCACAGTCATCCTTTCCAAAGGCTCTACTCCTCCCACCCCGGGGGCTCCCTCTGTGATCAGTGATCAATGCACAGGTTGTGGAGGCACAGATATATTTCTCATCATTTAAACATGTTGTTTATTCTAAGAGAAACAATCTACTCTGGAATTCTTCTAGAATATGTTATTATGTTTTTACAGCCATCCTAACCAAACAAGAACAAATAGCATTTCAAGGAATTTAAGCATTTAGCTTTCCTATAAAAACTTTCCTTAAAAAATGTAAGCATTTCCTTTTCTCACTATACCCTAAATAGCTGTATTCTCCCCAGTCCTTTTCTTCTGAATATCAGTACTTTCCTGAGGCCATTGCCTAGAGTCACTGGTAACTTTTTCTGCTTGCATACATTTTGTATTGTGTCATTTTATGTGTTACAACTGGAATGTGTTAGTCACTAGTAACTTATTTTTTTCTTTTTTAAGTTGGGGGAGCATTGCTTTACAACCCCATGTTGGTTTCTGCCACACAACAATGTGAATCAGCTGTGAGTACATTTATGTCCCCTCCCACTTGAAACTTCCTCCCACCTCCACCCCACCCCACTCCTCTTGGTTGTCAGAGAGAACCAGGTTGAGCTCCACGTGTTATCCTTGCAACTTCTAATCACCAGTTTCAATGCATTTTTTGGACTTCCCTCATAGCTCAGTTGGTAAAGAATTTGCCTACAATGCAGGAGACTCTGGTTCAGTTCCTGGGTCAGGAAGATCCCCTGGAGAAGGGATAGGCTACCCACCCATTCCTGTATTCTTGGGCTTCCCTTGTGGCTCAGCTGGTAAAGAATCCGCCCACAATGGGGGAGACCTGGGTTTGATCACTGGTTTGGGAAGATCCCCTGGAGAAGGAAAAGGCTACCCACTCCAATATTCTGGCCTGGAGAATTTCATGGACTGCATAGTCCGACTCCTTGTGATTCGACTGTATAGTCCATGGGGCTGCAAAGAGTCAGACACTACTGAGTGACTTTTAAATGAGGGGATTTCTCAGCTTTCTCTGGGGAGAGTCAATGAACAAGATTTCACTTGCATGCTCTCGACAGAGGATCAACCATTCCATCTAAGTGCAATTTTCAGGAAACTAAAAATTACTGTGTCAAACACCAGGACCAGTTTTAATTAATAAGTATGAAGGTATTATTTCCAAATTTATTATATTTTCTTTTTTCTTGGGTAAACAATAAATACAAATTTTTTAAATGGGAAAGGGCATCAGTTGCTGACTATATGTATCTGGGAAATTATCATCAAGGCTCTAGGAAAACAAAGTTAAATCTTTGTTCTTAAATGTGGTTCTTAAAATATAGCAAATTAAAAGTGATTTGGCATGTAAAGAATCTGATTTCCCCAATTATTGCATGGAGGAGAGCTATCTGCCAATGAGAAGCGTACACCCTGGACTATTACAAGGACAATAAATAAACTTTTATTACATATGAACCATTAAATTCTTTGGGCATATATCTGTAAAGGCAGTTCAGCCTATGCTATCAAAGATACCTAAATCTTATGAATGCTAATTAAAATTCCACTTGCAACCCCAGTTTAGACTATGTCACCTAATAAATGTTCCAAAGCCCTCTGATTTTAGTTCTTAAAATACCTCTTGAAATCATCTCTGCTACCACTGCCTCGTCATTCCTTATCTAGATGTTCCAAGACTCTCTTACTTGATCTGTCTGTGGTGGCGGTGTGTGTTCTCAGTCGTGTTCAACTCTTTGAGACCCCATGGACCATAACCTGCCAGGCTCCTCTGTCCGCGGAATTTTCCAGGCAAGAATACTGGAGTGGGTTGCCATTTCCTCCTCCAGGGGATCTTCCTGACCCAGGGATCAAACCCAGGTCTCCCACGTCTCCTGAGTTAGCAGGCAGATTCTTTACCACTTGGATCTGCCTCCTTCCCTTCACACCTGTCCTCTGAATGCTGCCAGAGTTCTCTGTTACATACAAATCAGGCACGCGATTCTTCTTCACTCCATCTCTGCATCCACCAACACTGCCATGGGTAACTCAGGCTCTAGAACTCTGGTTCAGGGTCAGCATTCACAGCCTCTCCTTGCCCAAGAGATTTTGCACATGAGTTTGTGTGTTTTTATTATCTTAAACACTCACCATGGAGCCTTCTGATCCTAATTTGGCTTCTATGGCAGACTGAACCCCTACATCTGTTTCTCTTCTTTTTCATTTTAGCAATAGTCTCTGTGAGTTTAATAGGACACGTGATTATTTTATTAGAGAATTCCTTATTTTCCAAGCAATTGATATGCCCATGTGATCAAGTCCTTAAGACATGTGAAATGACATATGCAACTTCATGATTTTTTTTTATTTTTATTTTTTGGTAAATTCACTGAGTATATGCTTCCTATATATTTTTTTAAAAATTTAAATCATTTTTAAAAACTGAAGTATAATTAAGTTACAATGTTGCATTAGTGTCAGGTATACAGCAAAGTGATTCAGTTATACATATACATACACATATATGTATACATTTTTTCAGCTTCTTTTCCATTATAGGTTATTATAAGATACTAAATACAGTACCTTGTACCATACAGTAGGTCCTTATTATTTACCTATTTTATATATAGTAGTGTGTACACACTAATCTCAAACACCTAATTTCTCTCTTGCCACAACCACTTTAGTAACAATACATTTGTTTTCTAAGACTGTGAGTCTATTTCTGTTTCATACATAAGTTCACTTGTGTCATTTTTAAAGATTCTACATGTAAGTCATATCATTTGATATTGTTCTTTGTCTGCCTTACTTCACTTACTAAGTCTTTCTATATTGCTGCAAATGCCATATTTCATTCTTCACGGCTGAGTGGTAGTCCATTGGATACATGTATGACATCTGTATGTCTTCTTTGGAGAACTCTATTTACATCTTATGCCTGTTTTTTGGTTGGGTTGTTTATTTGATATTGAGCTGTATACAGAAGCTTTCAGCTTTTTGCCACTGAGTATGATGTTAGCTATGGGTTTATCATATATAGCCTTCATTGTGTTAAGGTATGTTCCCTCTTGGTTCACTCTCTGAAGAGTTTTTATCATAAATGGAGGTTGAATTTTATCAAAAGCTTTTTCTGCATCTATTCAGATAGTTATATGGCTTTTATCCTTCAATCTGTTAAGGCGGTGTATCACACTGATTGATTTGCCAATATTGAAAAATCCTTGCACCCCTGGGATAAATCCCACTTGATAATGGTGTATGATCCTTTTAATGTATTGTTGGAGTCAATTTGCCAGTATTTTGATTAGGAATTTTGCATTTATGTTTATCAGTGATTTTGGCCTGTAATTTTTTTTTTGGTCTGGTTTTGGTATCAGGGTAATGGTAGCCTCCAAGTATGAGTTCAAAGGTATTCCTTCCTCTGTAATTTTTTGGAATATTTTGAGAAGGATAGGGTGTTAGTGCTTCCCTAAATGTTTGGTAGAGTTAACCTGTGAAGCCGTCTGGTCCTGGACTTTCCAAACAGACTTTTCTTATAGAAAAGCATTTTTCTTATTAGAATGACTGGCTGACTTTGTACAGCCAATCTATCTTGGTTGAATTCCATTCAATTAAGTTTTGTAAGACTAGGTGGTATGAACCAGATTTTCCTACAACCTGGCCATTCCTGGGCACTGGGATTTCTCACTTACCAGATGGAAGATGGTATCTAGTAAAGAAAAAAATGGGCTGAGGTAGGAGGGAACTAAATTTTTTGAATACTTACTATGTGCATGGGGTTTTTCATATAATACTTTACTGAGTTACAACTGTAGCCCTGTGAGGTAGTTTAAACCAGCATAGCAGATACACTAATAAATATTTGTTCAATCAGTGAACACATTAATATTCTTAGTACTATACTATACTTGGTACTTTACCATATAGATTTGTAAACTGGTTCAGAGAGATTAGGCTGCTTGCCCGGTCATAAGGCTAGTAAGTGACACCTCCAGAATCCAGCCAAGGTCTGTTTGATTCTAGACTCCAAGTGTACTCCTCCATGCCTGCTTGTGTGCTCAGCTGTGTCCAAGTCTTTGTGACCCCACGGGCTGTAGCCCTCCAGGCTCCTCTGTCCATGGGGTTCTCCAGGCAAGAATACTAGAGTGGGTTGCCATCTCCTACTGCAGGGGATCTTCCCGACCCAGGGATCAAACCCATGTCTCCTGCATAATCCTAACCAATCAACTGACCTATCTCATGTACCTCAAACTGTTACTTCTGAGCTCAGCCCACTTGTAAGGGGCCCCAGTCAGAAACTGGATTCCACAGTAGGAAGCTTGGATCTCCGTGAACTTGGCAATCACGAATTCTGAACCATCAGAGTAGCAGTTAGACCAGCCTGAGGGAGTCTGACTGGGGAGATAATTTCTTTATTGTCTTTTATCTCCATGAGACAGAAATCTCATGAGGGGAGAGACTTCCTATGCATCCCAGAACCTACCACAGATCAGGTACTCAACTAATCAATAAATATTCACTGATTGTATGAATACAAGCTTTTACATACATGCATTACTATTGACATAGTTGCTAAGCTGGGTACTTATTCCAATGCCTGAACCTGGGATTCTCTGCAAAAGAATTAAATTGTTCAATGGTGCTCCATAGAAAAATCTAAATAAATAGTATAAAATCATTTAATATATTTTTGAAGTGGAGAAAGACACAGGATCACTCCATCCTTAACAGAGGTGGTTTGGTGAAATGGTAGTGGCTGAGAGCCCAAAGTCCAAGTTAGAAAGTCTGGGTTCTAATCTCAGCTCTAGCACTCAAGGAGTTTTACGAACTTAGACAAATTATTCAACTTGAAAGGCACATTTTTTTTTCCACTAGTGCCACCTGGGAAGCCCCTAGAGGGGAATGGAGAACCTCATTAAGGTCATTGAGAGAGTTTAACTACATAATACATATAAAGTAGTTAGCATAGTTCCTGGCGCAAAATAAACATTCAATAACTGTTAGCAATCACTCTTGCTCTTAATGTTATTCAACATGAAGACAATTTAATATAATTATACCATAATTGAAATTTGAATCAACATAATTAATTGAAACAAAGAACTTCAATTCATCAAAATAGGTACCAAGCCCTTGATTTTCCATGTTGAATAATTCATTTCAGTTGAGAAAACAGTTATTATTTAGCTACCTTAACCATTTAAGAATACATGGATATATAACAGAAAAGTAACGTTTCAGGATATTTCTTCCTCCTAATTATGAAGAGAGGGCAATTCTACTGGATTTGTTAAATCAAGAAAAAGCATCCTATAAATAATAATCATCATCACATAAATAAGCCTATGTATAAGGAAGGACCATAAAATCTGACATTAAAATAACTGGAGTCCACAGAACACATCCACTAAAAAAGTTATTACTATTGTAAAAAGAAAGTGAAATCCTCTTCATCAATCAAAACTAAGTAATAACAATGAAAAGAGTCTTATGACTCCTGTTGATTGATTACTATCATTAACTGAACCAATTTCAAGACAATTACATTACAGTATGACTAAAATGTATCACAAATGCATGGTACTTGAATAACCCATCCCTGAGCATACCCACACATTCAATTCAAGAAAAAGAAAAGTTAATGGTCCCTTCTTTTGCTCCTTGCTCTAATCTTCCCCACTCCAACTCTTTCTCCAAAATCTTATGCCTAGAGATATTTTTCTGAAACAAAATCTTGATGTTACTCCCTTGCTTTAAGTTCTTCATTGCTCTCACTGATTTCAGAGTAAAGTTCTACCAAGACAAACAAATAGATCTTTGCTAGTTGCTCCAGACTCATCTTTGACCAGATCTCTGTTCTCCAGCACATCTTGGCAGCAACTCAAACTCACAGCTTCTCTCCAGAGTCTGTGCCCCCTTCCTCTCCTTCCTCTGCCCTGAACGACTTTTTCTGTCACCCCTGGTTCTCTTTCAGTGCCAAGTTCAAACCTCACTGCGCTTAGACATCTTCTTTGGTCCATCCCATGGGCATTATTAGGCCCCTCTTACATGCTCCCTAATATACTTTGCAAATGGCACTTGTCCCATCGAGGCCAGATTTAATTTCTGATCCTGATGTCTGGTGCAACCTCCAAGCTATTCTGTGTGATCAGGAAATGTTGGTTGGCTGAAAATACTCTTGTATAACTTAATGAATGAATTTGTATTATCTCTTCAAACTGAAATGAAGGTTCATATTATCTCAACCCCCATGCCCCCCATCCCCACAAAACTAACAAGAAAACCAGTATTTATGTTATACATCTTTCCCCCTTTCCCCTCCCATTCTTATTCACTGTGGATGGTATCAGTGATGGAATGGACACAAGCTTGGGCAAACTCCAAGAGATGGTGAGGGACAGGGAGGCCTGGAGTGCTGCAGTCTGGGGGCTCATGAAGAGTCAGACATGACTGGGCGACTGAACAACAACAATTCACTGTGATTCTAAAAATTATGTGAATTTTCTTCTCTGAATCTGAAATATATAAAGTCTGATATCACGAAAGCGCTGGGATATCATTTCTGCAGTAGCACATGTTTTGCCATTGCCACTTGCCTAAATTACGGTATGCGACCTTCACCGTGATCCCTCAGAATGGCCGTGTGTGCTTTATTTTACAAAATGCTTTCAGAAAATCTCAGTTTAATAGCAAAAAATAGGCAGAAGACCTAAAGAGATGTTTCTCCAAAGAATAAATACAGGTGGCCAATAAACACATGAAAAGATGTTCAACATCACTAATTATTAGAGAAATGCAAATTAAAACTATAGTGAGGTATCACCTTACAGTGGTCAGAATGGCTATCATCAAAAAAAATATCTGTAAACAATAAATGCTGGAGAGGGTGTGGAGAAAAGAGGATGCTCTCACATTGTTGGTGGGAACGTGGATTGGTGCAGCCACTATGGAAAACGGTGTGACGGTTCCTTAAAAAGCTATAATTAGAACTACCATATGACCCAGCCATCCCACTCCTGGACATATACTTGAAGAAAACTGTAATTCCAGAAGATACATGCACCCCAGTGTTTATTGCAGTAGTGCTTACAATAGCTAAACATGGAAGCAACCTAAATGTCCATTAACAGAGGCATGGATAAGGAAGATAAGGCATACACACACACACACACACACACACACTAGAATATTACTCAGCCATTAAAAGGAATTGAATTGTACCATTTGTAGAGATGTGGATGGACCTAGAGATTGCCATACAGAGTGAAGTAAGTCACAAAGGAAAAAAATAAACACAGCAAATATCATATATTTAAGGCATATATGTGGAATCTGGACAAATAGTTCAGATGAACCTATTTCCACAGCAGAAATACAGACACAAAAGTAGAAAAACAAACTTATGCA
This sequence comes from Madoqua kirkii, assembly GCA_006408675.1. Taxonomy (NCBI): domain Eukaryota; kingdom Metazoa; phylum Chordata; class Mammalia; order Artiodactyla; family Bovidae; genus Madoqua; species Madoqua kirkii. The sequence goes on along the minus strand of SJYC01005574.1, from coordinate 3,949 downwards.
CACCAAGGCGGGAAGGAGGAGGTTGGATGAACTGGGAGACTGGGATTGGCACGTACACACTGCTATGAGTAAAACAGATAACTAATGAGAACCTACTGTGTGCCACAGGGAACTCCACTTAATGCTCTGGGAGATCTATTTGGGAAGGAAATCCAAAGAACAGGGGATATATGTATACAAATGGCTGATTCACATTGTTGTACAGCAGACTCTAACACAGCATTGTTAAACAACTATACTGGAATAAAAATTTTTTAAAAATAAAACCCAATTTGTAAACTACTTTAGCAAAGGATCAATGATTTATTCAAATAATGATTTGAAGAGTTAATACTAAAAATAAAAATTCTAAGGACTTATATTAGTCACAGGGATTCCCAGGTGGCTCTAGTAACGAGCCCACCTGCCAATGCAGGAGACGTAAGAGACTTGGGTTCGATCCCTGGGTTGGAAAGATTCCCTGAAGGAGGACATGGTAACCCGCTCCAGTGTTCTTCCCTAGAGAATCCCTACCAACAGAGGAGTCTGGTGGGCTACGGTCCAGAGGGTCGCAAAGAGTCGGACTCGACTGAAGCCACTTAGCACGCAGCAGTGCCATTTAAAACAGTCTTCACAGGTATGTTCTGGATAGATAATTTCTACTGTTTTAGTTGTTTTGCCTATTTTAGGTAATAATAGTGACAAAATGAAAAAAAATCATATTATGGATGTTGTTCATTTTCCCATTCAGCAGTGTTTTCCTTTCAAAACTAAGTGATGATTGAATACTGCGCTGCTAAGTCACTCCAGTCGTGTCCGACTCTGTGCGATCCCAAAGATGGCAGCCCAGCAGGCTCCCCCGTCCCTGGGATTCTCCACGCAAGAACACTGGAGTGGGCTGCCATTTCCTTCTCCAATGCATGCATGCATGCAAAGTCTCTCCAGTCGTGTCTGACTCTGTGAGATCCCATGGACAGCAGCCCACCAGGCTCTTCTGCCCACAGAATTCTCTAGGCAAGAATACTGGAGTGGGTTGCCATTTCCTTCTCCAGATGACTGATAGTCTTGCAGAAACATAGTCTTAGAACTGGAAGAGACCTCATCCAATCCTTTGTTGAATAGAAGGATTCCAGCTACAAAAGTAACAGAGGACAGATGGCCATGTAGATGGACTACAGACAGTCTGAATACTTCCAATTAAATTCAGTTTTTGTTGGACATATACATTGTGTGATGTAATATTTTATTTTGGACTGGTCTGCTACAAAGTGTATGTTATAGAGCGAAAACACCTCTTTGGATCTTCAGAGCTATAAGAAAATAGCTAGTCCCTGTTTCACAAACATTCCTTTCAAGTACTTGGAGTCTTTAATACACTTAGTCATTGGCACAGTGATTATCTGAGGTCATTCAAAGGAAGATGCAATAAGCTGACTTCTTGTCAAATGTTTCTCAATGAGAGAAATCTTAAAGTAAAAGATTTACTTCTGTTCAAAATGCAAGTTTCAAATTCATATCCTCAGGTTATTAATTAAAGGCTTTTCTTCAATTATCCTATTATTTGATGTGGTCAATTGTTACATATGTTTTATCAGCAAGTAAAAAAGATAAGCAAAGCTAAATGTTAACACCTACAATGTAACTAAAATACTTGAGCAACAATGAAAAAAAGACCTTCACCCCTTATTCTAAAAACAGTTAATAAGTATTTAATGTGACAAGTGACTTCAAAACTTGCAATTATCCTGCTAAAGCGTGTCGTCACCGATAGAAGCAGAGATGGCAGCTCCAGGGGAGTAGTGGGTGTTGTGAGTCCTGCTCCATCTTAAACACAGCATCGCCTTCAATGCTCTGGCTGCCGCTGCTGCTAAGTCGCGTCAGTCCTGTCTGACTGTGCGACCTCATGGGCGGCAGCCCACCAGGCTCCCCCGTCCCTGGGATTCTCCAGGCAAGAACACTATAGTGGGTTGCCATTTCCTTCTCCAATGCAGCAAAGTGAAAAGTGAAAGTGAAGTTGCTCAGTCGTGTCCAACTCCTAATGCTCTGTCAGGGACTGGAAAAAGTCCACGGTCTGCATTGCTAAGTTGAACAAAACCTGGAGAACCAACTCAGGCACTGATTCTCCCAATGACCCACTCTTTCTTGCTTTCTGTTTCCCTGCCAACATTGTTACTTTTTCCATTTCTATTAACATTCTGTTCCTTTGTCAAGGAAGACAGGGCTCTTTCTTAATGCAAGACTTGTGTTAGTTTGCAGAGTAAACAAATCATCCAGCTTACATACATTGCCTTTTCTGAAATATATTTGTGCCTAAATTCAACCATATTTGCTGTAGGTCTATGATGGGCTTCCCTGATAGCTCAGTTGGTAAAGAATCCACCTGCAATGCAGGAGATCCCGGTTCGATTCCTGGGTCAGGAAGATCCATTGGAGAAGGGATAGGCTATCCACTCTAATATTCTTGGGCTTCCCTTGTGACTCAGCTGATAAAGAATCCGCCTGCAATGTGGGAAGCCTGGGTTTAATCCCTGGGTTGGGAAGATCCCCCGGAGAAGGAGGGAAAGGCTACCTACTCCAGGATCCTGGCCTGGATTATTGCCATAGTCCATGGGGTCACAAAGAGTCAGATAAAACTGAGCGACTTTCACATGATGCCCTAGGCACTGAGGATTCAACCAGATCATAAAATGAAGTCCTGACTCCCAAGAGGGCTTCCCTTGTGACTCAGCTGATAAAGAATCCGCCTGCAATGTGGGAAGCCTGGGTTTAATCCCTGGGTTGGGAAGATCCCCCGGAGAAGGAGGGAAAGGCTACCTACTCCAGGATCCTGGCCTGGATTATTGCCATAGTCCATGGGGTCACAAAGAGTCAGATAAAACTGAGCGACTTTCACATGATGCCCTAGGCACTGAGGATTCAACCAGATCATAAAATGAAGTCCTGACTCCAAGCAGCTTTGATTGCAATGGAGGGAGACAGGCAAGGAGCCAATAAAGAGATAACATAGCATGTAATGATAGATGTGGGAACCAACATGACAGTCGAAGGGAGATGCTGTTTCATAGAGGAGATGGAGGAGAAGCCCCACCAGCACAATAGGGTAAAGCAATTGTTTTCCAATTAAAAATAAAATAATTTAAAAAAAGATGGAAAAAACAGACCTGAACCAATAACGGAGCGTATCAGGGAGAGGCCCTGAAGAAATCTAGTGTGGGTAAAGTGAGTGACCTGGAAAGACAGGAGTGGGAGACGAAATGAGAACTTGGGGGAACACGGAGCATGTGGGACTCTACAGATCTTAGTAAGGACGGGGATTTTTTTTTTCCAAGTGAGTTAAAGCAGAAGAACAAAGGAATCAATAGATAAAAATATTTTAAGACTTCCTTGTATCATGTCAAGTGGTCAGCCTTTCCTTAGGGAATATACCAACATAAAAACAGAATATACTCCAAGGGCCAATTATAAAAGGGCGAGTATAGCGTTTTCTTAAACTACTCGAAGCAATTTCTAAATTGAAGACTAACTGGTCTGAAAACTGTCGACAAAGTCAACCTAAAGGTTAATACTGCAGGCACAAAGAATATGAACTTTACATTCATCTTTATATCTACACATCCTCTGAAATTTAGATTTATGAACTATATATTACAGTATAGCTGTTTTTAGAATCTTTTATGACTCCTGTTAATGTCAACATTGTCTTGAAAGTAGTATAGTAACATCAAGTGAGATTTGCCAATGCACAATCATCACTAAAATATCATATTTAAGGCAATGAAAATTTATGAAATGTTTATGGCTTGCCCAACACATAATGAGATAGCTGGTGGTAAATGTCTCCCCTACTGTGGTAGGCAGAATTCTAAAATGTACCCCCAAGATTTCTTGTCTCAATCCCTGGGCTGTGAATATGATAACATATGTCTGTGATTACTACTGCTTATATGAAAAAGGAACTTCCAGATATAAT
>SJYC01005572.1:0-16441 GCA_006408675.1 Madoqua kirkii | reverse complement strand
AGTCTGAGTGAACTCAGGAGTTGGTGATGGACAGGGAGGCTGGCGTGCTGCGATTCATGGGGTCGCAAAGAGTCGGACACGACTGAGCAACTGAACTGAACTGAACTGAATGCCCTGTATTTTATTAGTGTTCTCAATGCTGGCCCCAGGGTGGGGAAAGCTTTTGCCCCTTCTTCCTGAGACTATGACCTTCGGTTAACTCTTTATGTCCTTATAACCCTCAGTAGATAGTATGTCAACTATGTTGCTAAGCAACATAAGGTAAAAAGGATGCCCTGGTTGGTAAATTTCATCTGGCCTGAGAGAAGTAGAAGCATCTGTTAGGAAGCCATCTCTTTGGGATTTCCAAATGTAATAATTCTTGTAACTGAGCAGGTCCCTGGAAACTATGCTTATGACGCAGTTATAAGAGACTCTAGCTCCTATGAGAAAGAGGCTTTGATATCATAGAGGCTCCCACATTTGTTCAATGTCATCTTATCTTTTCCCATCTGCATAGTGTTACCGAGTAGTTAAAGAACTCCTGGGTGACTGCAGGGGCTGCAGCAGGTACAGCAGGAAGGGACAGCTGAGACTCCTGCTGCTGAGCCATGGTCCTGCCCTGTATACTTCTGAAGTGCTGTCAAGTGTGGCCTGGATGGTCTTGTGGGTCTGATGTTCAGTTGAATGTAGGGGGTCAAAATGGGCATGCTGCTGCTGCTGCTACTAAGTGGCTTCAGTCGTGTCACTCTGTGTGACCCCACAGATGGCAGCCTACCAGGCTCTGCCATCCTTGGGATTCTCCAGGCAAGAACACTGCAGGGGGTTGCCATTTCCTTCTCCAATGCATAAAAGTTAAGAGTGAAAGTGAAGTTGCTTAGTCTTATACGACTCTTTGCAACCCCATGGACTGCAGCCCACCAGGCTCCTCTATCCATGGGGTTTTCCAGGCAAGAGTCCTGGAGTGGGTTGCCATTGGATTCTCCCAAAATAGGCATAGAATATTCTTTTTGGACAGAGGAGCCTGGTGGGCAACAGTCCATTCAGTTGCAGAGCTGGACATGACTTAGAAACTACACACAACATCATTCTTTTGGGGATAGGAAAAACTCTTCAAACCAAAAAAGAAAAACTTGGTTTACCCAAGGTCAGTTTTGTACAAATAAAGTATTAGTTTTGACATGATATTATAGACTGTTGGGGTGAGGGGAAGCAAGTTCACACTCATACACTCGGGATGACACAATGGCTGTCAAGAAATTGACTTTGAGGAAGAATTTTATTTGCAGTTTTAAAATGCTTTTATCAATTGGACATGATTTTGGTGTACACTCTATAGTATTGACTGCACGGCACTGGATACAGTGAAGGCACCAAAGCCTTCACTGTCCATAATCTATTTTCCCTTTGGGTAATCATCACCTGATTACCAGTTGCCCAAGCTTATGTGATCATTTCCAATTGGAGATTTTACTCTCTTTCATTCTGGTATGATTGGTTTCTATAATAAATTAACCAGAAGCATTCTGTCTACCATCAACACATGGCCTCTGTTTCCCCTCCTGCTTGCCTACAGATTTAAGCTAAAGATTAGACATGTGTTTTGGAAAAATTAGAAAAAAAGGCAAATGAAAAGGCAGAGGAAGCAGAGATCAAATTGCCAATATCTGATGGGTCATTTAAAAAGCAAGAGAATATCAGTAAAACATCTACTTCTGATTGATTCATTATGCCAAAGTCTTTGACTATGTAGATCACCACAAACTTTGGAAAGTTCTTAAAGAGATGGGAATACCAGACCAACTTACCTGCCTCCTGAGAAATCTGTACACAGGTCAAGAAGCAACAGTTAGAACTGGACAATTTAGAACAACAGACTGGTTCCAAATTGAGAAAGGAGTACGTCAAGGCTGTATATTGTCACCCTGCTTATTTAACTTACATGCAGAGTACATCATGAGAAATGCTGGGCTGGAGGAAGCACAAGCTGGAATCAAGATTGCCAGGAGAAATATCAATAACCTCAGATACGCAGATGACACCACCCTTATGGTAGAAAGCGAAGAAGAACTAAAGAGCCTCTTGATTAAAGTGAAAGAAGAGAGTGAAAAAGCAGGCTTTAAAGGTCAAGATTCAGAAAACTAAGATCATGGCATCTGGTCTCATCACTTCATGGCAAATAGATGGGGAAACAATGGAAACAGTGACAGACTTTATTTTTTTGACTCCAAAATCACTGCAGATAGTGACTGCAGTGTCTGTGAAATTGAATTAAATTTCATTCTTTTTGTGAAATCAAAAGACACTTTCTCCTTGGAAGAAAAGCTATGACCAACCTAGGCAGCATATTAAAAAGCAAAGACATTACTTTGCCAACAAGGTCCATCTAGTCAAAGCTATGTATGGCTTTTCCTGTAGTCATGTATGGATGTGAGAGTTGGACTACAAAGAAATACTTGACTAACTGATCCAAGGCACTTTGAAAGTTAAGATTTCCAAGACTATTTTGATCCAAAACCAGATAACTTCGTAAAAGTAGACTGCTAACCCAAGATCAACAGAAAAAGAAATAGTACCTTGTAAAAGCAAAAAGAAACATCCAATTGTAGTTATTTGCTTTAGAATATTGTTGCCATTATTTTTAATGATTTATTTTATGATAAGCACTAATAAAGCCCAGTAGGACTTTTCACTGTGTCTCTAATTCCAAATTTAGAAGACTAATTTAGTGCTAACTAGAATGAATGTTTACTCTTAAGATAATCTTAATTAATGAGCCTATAACCTTATATACGTTTGACTATATCAAATCAGTTCAGTTCAGTCGCTCAGTCGTGTCCGACTCATTGTGACCCCATGAATCACAGCACGCCAGGCCTCCCTGTTCATCACCAAGTCCCGGAGTTCACTCAGACTCACGTCCATCGAGTTAGTGATGCCATCCAGCCATCTCATCCTCTGTTGTCCCCTTCTCCTCCTGCCCCCAACCCCTCCCAGCATCAGAGTCTTTTCCAATGAGTCAACTCTTCGCATGAGGCGGCCAAAGTACTGGAGTTTCAGCTTTAGCATCATTCCTTACAAAGAAATCCCAGGGCTGATTTCCTTCACAATGGACTGGTTGGATCTCCTTGCAGTCCAAGGGACTCTCAAGAGTCTTCTCCAACACCACAGTTCAAAAGCATCAATTCTTTGTTGTACCAAAAATGTATACCCATTCTTATTTGCTAAATGGTGCCAACAACCTTTCAAAATTTAGGAAAAAGGTAATTTTGCATATTTCATATGCAGTAATTTTAGAGAACACATAATTAAGTTCCTGAACTTATATTCTGTCTATAGGCACAATACACAGAAACCCATTAACCCATAAATTCTCCTTTATCCTTACATCGAGGAGAATATCCTTTAAGAAATCTAAATATGGAACACTATGTACACAAGTTAATTAGCCTCAAGTGAATTTAAGGACACTGTTTCTAATATTGGAACTCAGAGATGCACTTTTAAAATGAGTTAAGCTTAAAATCACCCTTTGTTACAGATGCTGAATTAAATTATACTTGTTATGAATTGAATTCATCTATAAATAATAAAATCATATTTCAAATAAAAACCCACCAGTGGCAAAGTCTATGCAGATTCTGAAGAACATATGATATGTATCGATTGGCCTGTCTTCTCAACTCCTGAGAACAGTGTCAGGCACTGTACACAATTCCTTTCGCGGCCTTTTTACTTTTCATGGCAATGTGATATTTTGTAAAGGTTAAATAAAAGTGGGTTCTTCTCCCAATCTAGAAATAATTAGGGAAAGCAAAATTTTAATCATAATAGCAGGAGAGATTGCACCTTTAAAAGTGAACCTAACGTTGCCAGGTGTGATACGACAGCATTTCATATGTGGAAACATCTTTGGAGTTTCTTCAGGAAATTGGCATAGCGTTTGCTCTCTGGCTTAAGGAGTTCTGGATTTACATTCACTAAAAGGTGGCATCTTTTGGCAAACTGTGGGGATTTTGAAGAAGGGAATACCTCCAGGTATGCAGTGCCACAGAGACCCTAGGGAACAGCCACCAGGTTCTTCGCCTCTGGCTCAGAATAAAGGGCTCACTGACTCATTGGAAAGGACTCTGATGCTGGGAGGGATTGGGGGCAGGAGGAGAAGGGGACGACCGAGGATGAGATGGCTGGATGGCATCACTGACTCGATGGTTGTGAGTCTGATTGAACTCCAGGAGATGGTGATGAACAGGGAGGCCTGGCTGCTGCGATTCATGGGGTCGCAAAGAGTCGGACATGACTGAGCGACTGAACTAACTGAGCTGAACAGAATAAAGGAAGTGCTAACGTAGCCCCCCAGGCTCCTGGGTCCATGGGATTTCCCAGGCAAGAATACTGGAGTCGGTTGCCATTTCCTCCTCCGGGGATCTTCCTGACCCAGGGATAGAACCGGGGTCTCCCGCATTGCAGGCAGACACTTTAACCGCTGAGCCACCAGGGAAGCCCAAGACTAACATAGGACTGCCCTGCTGATCCAGTAGTTAAGAATTCATCTGCCAAGGCAGGGCACATGGCTTCGGTCCCTAGCCTGGGAAGATTCCACAAGCCTCAAGGCAATAAGGTTATGCGCTACAACTGCTGAGCACAGGGCCTAGAGCCCATTTTCTGCAACAAGAGGAGCCTGCACAATCAGAGAAAGCTCACGAGCAGCAACGAAGACCCAGAACAGCCCCAGATAAGACATCTATTTTAAAAAAGACCAGTATAAAAAGCTTTCTAGCAAGAAGATATAGTCTAGGAGTCGTTTACAAAATCTCAAGGTAGAAGTTCATTCTGAAGCTTTAGTAAATATATAGCTCTAGTTATATTAACATGAAACAAGGGAATCTTTGTGTGTCAATAAGTGGTTTTTTGCACCTATGAAAACAAGACAAACACAATAGAACATACGTATTCTGCAGAAGCACACAGTGGATATATAATATGTGTATATATATAAATTAGAGGCTTAAGATTATAGTGAAAAAGCTAGCTATAAAACTGAGTCACGATCATTAAAAATAATTCCCAATGGTAGGAAACTGGTGAAAGCTATAACATTAACATCTTTGCTTATGCTTGTGCCTATACTGAGTAAAACAAGCCTATAGCTGATTCTACCATTTGTAAGAAATGCATTTGTAAGAAATGCTACCATTTGTAGCAACACATACAATTCGTAACTTCAGCAGAGAAGTGCCACATGACAGACCTTTTCTTGATCAAAATAGCTTGTTTAAAGACTGTGTAAACCTAAAGAAGGGGCTGCCAAGAAAAGTATCTCAGAGTTGCTCAGACACACACCTTTCTCTGATGATATAAACTGCAATTTCCTTTTGGGAAAAAAACAGGAACACTCATGATGCTTAAATTTATATCAACTTTAATGGGATTAAGATTTTTTTCTAAGACACATGAGTACATATTATGTCTCTAAAATCAGGACCCTTGTGACAGTTAAATGAGATAATATTAGCAATTGTGCAAGTCAAAGGAGGAAATACAGAGCTGCCCCCAGGCAAGCCCGAATATATGGCAATCTGACTGTAAAAGAAATTCGCAAGGGTCCAAACCAAAGAGGACCCTAAACACCAAGCGGTGAACGAATGTGTGGGGTGAAAGCTGCTCTAATGGCCAGTCCTATTCAGATTCTACATGTATGCACACATTAAACATTACTCCTGATACACAAGACATATTAGAAACATTACTATGCCTATCCACTCAGTGAATAAATCTCCAAAAGTTTTCATAAGTTACACTCGAATAATAAAATTGCTGGCAGATTCTCCAACCTGAAAAGGGCTATTTTTACACTTAGAATATGTTTCATTTTTATCAAGACAATTTTTGAATAGAAAAAAAAAAAGCTTTCTAATTTACTGTCTCAGATCTGGCTTTCTTAAAACCGGTATTGAGTTCTTAATTAGTGGGGCTTTCCCAAATAGTGAGAACACTGAAGCTTGTCAGGGGATGAGCTTTCAACCCTTTCCCATCTATCAGGTTTCTAAAGTCCTTACTCCAACCTGAAAACTGTTCTCAGAACACATGGAAACCTTCCTTTCACACTGACACACCAGAGTCACAGTGCAGACTGCAGGGGTTTCAGTGGGGAATGAATGAAATTCTCTAACTCAACGCAAGGATTTTGAACACTGTTGTAAACAGAATCACAGTAAACAAGTTCATGTGGATCACTTTTTTATTTTTTAAATTTGTTCCTGGTATTTGAAGAGAATTCTCTGTAGGAAGCTGACCTGTGTGTATGTGTGTGCACGCTCAGTCACTTCAGTTGTGTCTGATGCTTTGTGACCCCACGGACTGTAGCCCACCAGGCTTCTCTGTCTGTGGGATTCTCCAGGCAAGAATACTGGCGTGGGTTGCCATGCCCTCCTCCAGGGAATTGGCCTGGGTCCTCCCGAAGAATGTGTCCAAGTCCTAACTCCTTGTACCTATGAACCTATTCAGAAATGGGCTTTTTCATCAAATGTCTCTAGAGTTCAGCCAGATCTTTCTAACCTTTGAACAATCAAAACTTCTCAAAGCCTCAGGGAACTGAAATGATTTATGAACGCTCAAAGTTGCTAAACTTTTCGCAGTTGTTCTTGCAAAAACTGTCTACCTTATCTTGTATTACCATACTGATTTTGATCACCAAATAATTTATTTCCAAAAAAAGAAATGAGCTCTGCAGGTAAGATTAACTTAAGGAATTTGAGATGAGGTCATCCTGGATTTAGGGTGCACCCTAAAACCCAATGACTGCTCTCCTTATGAGAGAAAGAGGAGGAAAGTTTGCGGCAGGAAAACAGAGGAGGATGCCTTGTAGAGATGGAAGCAAAGACTGGACCCCAAGATGGAAGCAAAGATGCTGCCCCAAGTCAAGGCATGCCTGGGGCCACCGGAAGCTGGAACAGGCGAGGAAGAATTCTTTGCAAGAGGCTTTGGAAGGACTATTTCCTACCACAACTTTGATCTGATTCTTAGACTCCAAAACTGAGAGAAGAAACTTCTGTTGTTTTAAGCCACCAAGTTTTGGGTAACATGTTAAGGCAGCCCTGGGACATGAATGCAGCCTCCACGATACAAATTTCAAGGACTGAAATTATAGAGAATGTGCTTTCACCAGGCATGTCTACACAGATTGCTCTTACTTTTCTAACAACATAAACAATCTTGTCAAGACAAGACTTTCAAAATGTGATAGATGATAATACAGTCCTGAAAAGCCAAACCTAATTAAAATATAAATGGCATTTTGAAAAATAACTAGGCATGACAATTGCCAAAGGGCTGCTAGAGAAAACAAGGAACTTTGTTAAACTGGAACTTCAAATAAAGAATAAATAATTTTTTTAGTATAAAATACTCCAAGTAGTGTATCATTTCTTTTTCATTGAATAAATTTGACATGCAAAATTGTATAAGCTTAAGAGGTACAGCATGTTACTTTGATATATTTACATATTGTATAATAATATGTTTATTATTATGATGATATTTATCACATTACATAATTATAGTACAATGTTATTGTCTATATTTATTATACTGTGGATTAGATTCATGAGATTTATTTACATTAAAAGATAATGGATTATTTGAAATTCGAATTTAAGCATCATGTTGGGACTTCCCTGTAGTCCAGTGGCTAAGACTCCATGCTCTCAATGCAGGAGGGATGGGTTTGATCCCTGGTCTGGGGACTATCCTTGTGGCTTAGCTGGTAAAGAATCCACCTGCAATACAGGAGACCTGGGTTCGATTCCTGGGTTGGGAAGATCCCCTGGAGAAAGGAAAGGTTACCCACTCCAGTATTCTGGCCTGGAGAATTCCATGGACTATACAGTCCATGGGGTCACAAAGAGTTGGACATGACTGAGCGATTTTCACGTTCACATTCTAGGAACTCAGGTCTCACATACTGCACTGTACAGCCAACCAGAAAAAAAAAACAAAAAACACCCCAAGGCATCGTGTATTTTTGTTTGCGAAATCTAGAACCCTGCAGTTGCAAAGAGAGACTGCATATTTCACTCAGTCACAAAGCTAATAAAATGTGGAGATTGGCTTTGAAATTATATATCACAGACTCTTCAAGGTCACGTGCTTTCTGGTCCATGAGGCTGAAGAAAAAAAAAAAAAAAACACCCCAAGGCATCGTGTATTTTTGTTTGCGAAATCTAGAACCCTGCAGTTGCAAAGAGAGACTGCATATTTCACTCAGTCACAAAGCTAATAAAATGTGGAGATTGGCTTTGAAATTATATATCACAGACTCTTCAAGGTCACGTGCTTTCTGGTCCATGAGGCTGTTAAAGCTGGTAGAATAAAATGTAGGAAAAAGTAGTAGCAATCCCCAGAGCTATCTGGTTGTTCTGTAAAACAGGTTATAAAAGCGGAAGAAGGATGGCCAGTTACGACTGCTCAGTGCCCACTATGTACAAAATTTCTGATATAAAGTTCAAACAATCTTCTAGTGACCAGGGGGATGGCTGAAATGAGTTTTCCCTTCCAGTATTTAGTGCAAGAGTGACAGGGGACATGGAAGACACAGGCATTTGGGTTTTGCTGGGCAGTAGGTGAGGGCATCAATGTAACAAATAATAAGAGAGTGCAATTTCTGCTGATTCTAACAGTTACACAAATATTTTTGCTTATAGTCACATTTCCCCAAAATCCACAAAGTGCCCAGCCATCAATTAGTCTTAAAATTGCAATAATTTTTTTAACTCCCTCACCCAATTTATCTCAGATGCTATTTGACATTCCCTGAACCTAGATAGCATATTGAAAAGCAGAGACATTACTTTGCCAACAAAGGTCTGTCTAGTCAAGGCTATGGTTTTTCCAGTGGTCATGTATGGATGTGAGAGTTGGACTGTGAAGAAAGCTGAGCACCAAAGAATTGATGCTTTTGAACTGTGGTGTTGGAGAAGACTCTTTTTTTTCATGTTGTTCCTTTATTTTTTTTTAATATAAATTTACTTATTTTAATTGGAGGTTAATTATACCTGTGGAGAAGACTCTTGAGAGTCCCTTGGACTGCAAAGAGATCCACCCAGTCCATTGTGAAGGAGATCAGCCCTGGGTGTTCTTTGGAAGGACTGATGCTAAAGCTGAAACTCCAGTACTTTGGCCATCTCATGCGAAGAGTTGACTCATTGGAAAAGACCCTGATGCTGGGAGGGATTGGGAGCAGGAGGAGAAGGGGATGACAGAGGATGAGATGGCTGGATGGCATCACCAACTCGATGGATGTGAGTCTGAGTGAACTCCAGGAGTTGGTGATGGACAGGGAGGCCTGGCGTGCTGCAATTCATGGGGTCGCAAAGAGTCGGACACGACTGAGCGAATGCACTGAACTGAATCAGAAGCTCTCCCATTTTCCTTTCCTTCTCCAGTTCCACATTCACAGTCCCAAAACTATGCTCTGACAAGACCATAGTGTTTCCCTGCTTGTTTTCTCACTGTGAACTACCCACCTCCATCTTATTATCATATATCCATGTCCCAATGCTATCTATCCAATCATATGTTTAACATCATCTGTTATTTATAGGTGAATCTATGATGTTTTAATCAATCCCAAACTTAACTCAGGTTGTTTCCTCTGTTTACAGATCTCCTCTCATATCTACCAAACAAAAACTTCATAAATGTCAGGCAAGTGAGTAAGGCAGTGAAGCTGGGATAAAGTTTGCATTCTAAACACTTTGGGATAGTCTTCATTTCTGTAAAGTAGTATTTTCTCTCCCTTATTTCTCAGGAACATGGTCATCTCATTTTATCTTTAAGAAGTTCCTATCTTCGACAGAGATGTCTATAGAGAACAATTTGCTACTACAAGAAAGACAGTGGTACACACACGATGCCATCCAGACTCACAACTGTGAACACGGGAATGGTGGACCAAGATGGTACATGCCTTGCCCAAAGGACAGCTGCTAAGGAGCTCAGATTACTGGCATCATATGTTGCCAGAGTTTGCCTGATGTTTTCTCAGGATGACATTGACCTTATGCACTGCTGACAAGAATGCCACAGACAGGATGTGTCTTTCTCAGTGCGTCATATCAGGAGGTCCATTATGTCTGTTGGCCTCATTTCTGCTGATGTTAACTTTGCACTTGGTTAAAAGGATGTCTTCCAAGTTTTTCTACTGTAAAGTGAATTTCCCCTTTGTAATTCATGGATATCTTGTGGGAGAAATTCTCTGAAATGATGCAAATGGCCAGCTTCCATCATAATGTTGCATATATACTTGGTAGCTCAGTTGTAAAGAATCCACCTGCCAATGTAGGAGGCATGGGCTCAATCCCTGGGTCACAAAGATCCCCTGGAGAAGGAAATGGCAACCCACTCCAGTATTCTTGCCTGGGAAATCCTATGGACAGAGGAACCTGGAAGGCTACAGTCCATGCGGTCAGGAAGAGTCAGACATGACTAAGAGTCTAAATAACAATTTTAGCATCAGTGAATGATTATTGCCTATAATAATCATTACAGTGACACTTGTCAAAGGTGATCTCCTATTCCTATTTTCACATCTACATGTGTTCATTAGAATTCCACCATGAGGAAAAGCCTTACCTTATCCTACACTTATTTATTTATTCAATTATGTATTTCTCATGATACACAGTTACCTATGAGCTCATAAACATCTATATTATTCTATGTGTTATAATTTATTATTACCACTATTTATTTTGTTGCTGAAACGTACCAGCTTTGATCATCAGGAATGCCTTTAAGTTGGCTCCTATTTCATCTTGACTTTCTGCCATCCATTTCTGAGTGCTTTATTTTTTGGCACTGCAAAATGTCTAGGCTTGTCTTGTACTTTCCCTGCCCTAGATCCGCAATCACCCATTTCACCAGGAGCCCTGCTTACTTTCATGGGGGAATTGTATTTAGAAACCAATATCTGGGCCAAAAAGTGTACAGATTTCCACTTTGTCATTACACCTTTGTGATGGCTTCTAGGTCCTCTCAGCAGATAGATTATATGCACCCCTATCCATCTTAATTCCTTTCTATATATATAAGAAGCCGCAAGTTCCTACTGCTGCCTTTCTAGCATAGCAAGGTACATTCTAGCTTTCTCCCATTCCACGTATGTAACATCTTTCTCCAACAGTAAGAAGCCTGGCTCTTTCATCTACAATATATTTACTTAGTTGTTCATTCCTAGTATATTCAGTAAGTAGTTTCAGAATTGACAATCATGCTTTAAAGTACATTAGTTATATCTACTTCTTTTTGTCTTGAGTTTTACAGTGTATAATCCAGACATGGTTTTACTTAATCACTTAGATTAGTTGTTTATTTCCCATCCCCCTGCGGTGTAGTTATGGTTAAATATCAACCAAGATGTAGAAATCTATCATCAATCCATCCCTCCATCCACCCATCTACTCATTCATTTCTTTCTGTAATACTGCTGTTGTTAAAGAGTTAGAATCATATAAGAAAGTTCATTGAAGAAAATGTCAGTAAACTTCTTCCTTACCCTTTCTACCCCATTCCTGCCCTACATTCTAAACACCTATTCTTACAGATATTGAGTATGTTATCAGTCTCATTCATTTCTGGATTTTACTTCTGATATTTCTTTTTGAAGAAATGAACAGCTAGTGCATAATCCCTTATACTCCATTCTTACCTAAATTTCATACTGTTGCTATTCTTAGCACTTTGACTTTTCACTTAATAATAAATCCAGTAACTCCATATCAGTTTCTAGAGATTTTTCTTATTTA
The DNA here is from genome assembly GCA_006408675.1 of Madoqua kirkii. Lineage (NCBI taxonomy): Eukaryota > Metazoa > Chordata > Mammalia > Artiodactyla > Bovidae > Madoqua > Madoqua kirkii. The sequence continues at coordinate 4,658 of SJYC01005572.1, read as the reverse complement.
TTTTACAGTTGCATATTATTTCATCCTGCAAATGTACTAAGAGTTATTTAACCATCTCATCTATTCATGAGGATTTTGTAACTACAAAAAAATTGCAATAAATAATTATGTGTTTATGTATTTAATATTATGGGGAGGACATATCAAGGTCTAAAATTTTGATCACCTGATGCCTGGTTCAATTTCATTTTAGGTCAAATGATGTAATGTAATTAAAATTGCTCCAAAGACTAAAAAATGATTTATATATACATGAAGTGAAGTGAAGTGAAGTCGCTGTCGTGTCCGACTCTTTGCGGCCCCATGGACTGTAGCCTACCAGGCTCCTCCCTCCATGGGATTCTCTAGGAAAGAGTACTGGAGTGAGTTGCCATTCCCTTCTCCAAGGGATCTTCCTGACCCAGAGATCTAACCCGGGTCTCCTGCATTGCGGCAGACACTAACCTCTGAGCCACCAGGGAAGCCCTTATATATACATAGTGAAATACTATGTTTATAGCATTATTTTTTTCTTCCAAGCTAACTGTAACTTCTTTTGAGACCATCATTTCAATTCCATAAATATTTCTCTTCTGCTACTAAAAGAGAAAAAACTAAAAGTGATCGCTGCTCAGCCATGTCCAACTCTTTGCAACCCAATGGACCATAGCCGACCAACTGGATGGTTAATTATGAAAATTCTCCCATGTTTAAATTCTAACTTTTCTAATCATAGCTTCATTCATTAATAATATTCTGACATTTACTAGTTTTTACTTAAATCTATTATTTGTATCATTTCTAATCTTAAAAACCCCACTACTACATTAATCATTTGCTCTATTTTATGTTTGTAGAGATAGGAGGGGCTTCCTTGGTGACTCAGATGGTAAAGAGCCTGCCTGCAACTGCAGGAGACCTGGGGTCAATCCCTTGGTTGGGAAGATCCCTTGGAGAAGGGCATGGCAACCCAATGCAATATTCTTGCCTGGAGAATCCCCATGGACAGAGGAGGCTGGCAGGCTACAGTCCATGGGGTCACAGGGAGTCAGACACGACTGAGCAGCTGTGATCTTGTTTGCTTCCTTTCACTTCCTAAGTGCAGATGTCAATTAGGTAGGAGAAGAAAAAACGAGATCGTGTGATGCCAGGAGCGCTCAGGGGTATCTGACAAAGAGTTAGAGGCTAAGGGACTCTCCTCCTTCTCAGTGGGAGGAGTTAAATTCAAACCCAATTTCCTTTAGGCCCTCGGGGCCTTCAGATCTCCACATCTGGAAGCTTAAAACATGCAAAAGATGCTAGAAAGTCTAGGGTCTACCTTTTGTCTTGCCCTAACCAAGGTTCAAGGAATAATTAATGTACCCCAGCTAGTTCATCAGGAGATGGTCTTGGGATATGCAGTCCAGGAGCTAAAGAGTGTCTGTCTTGTCTTCCTTCTCATCATGGCCTACAAAATTCTGTTAATCCACCATGGGATTATGGCCAGGTCCAACCAAATTTAAGAAAATCCCATGTTGGGAATCTCCAAAGTTTTGGTGAGATGTTAGTCCTAGATTGTGTAGTTCTATGAGATTCAGTGGAGCAAATCTATGCAGCAAAAAGAATTTCTGGTCTGGAAAGGTGAATTCCAATATGGCTTCAAATGTATGCCTCATCTATTCACTGAATCTGTCACTAATTATACATAATTCAGGGTCTAACTTGTCAGCAATGTGACAGGGACCTCACTGTCTGAGTCCAGAGTTTTCAAATTTGTATCATAACCTCTTCCTCCATGGTCACAGGCATCAGGCATTTTGAGCCACATCATTGAACCCAGACTTCTAAAATTCATATTACAGTTGATCCTTTTTAACTTAAGAAACCACAAGGAAAACAAAGTTTGTCAAAAATACAGAGGATAAGCTTCCAGGTGATACTGTTCTTACCTCCTCGATCTCGGGCAGCTAAACTTTGACCCCTTCTTAATGTGATGTCCAATTGGTACATTCCGGGCTCAGCCAAAGGGACATCTGCATTACTGGTTCCAGCAGTATTTATTTTCTGAAAAGCAAGAAATATATAGAAAAATTAAATTCTGTCTATTTTCTCCTGTGAGAGACCATGTATAGTTAAGTGCAAACTTTAAAAAACAGTCAATATAATAAATCATCTAGTGAATTTACCCAGTAGCATCATCACTCAGTTCTCTGAAGGTTTTGAAATTTATGAAATTCTTTAGACTCAAAATTAAGACACAGTAGTTACAGGAATTCTTATTTTGACTCTGATTAGAACAACAAATATAATGTGAAAAATATTTCCCATGGAAAGCCTCACATAATTCAACCAAGGAAGACTAACAAAGAAATGTGTCCGAAGTAAAGATACAGTCAGTGATGAATGGAGAATAAAGGTGTGTGAGAGCAGCTGACTTCCACAAAACTGAGTTGAAAATGAAAATGATTTATTCAGGTGACTTTGTTGATTCATTTATCCATGCAAAGGAACTCATACTGATGGATTACACATGTCTATTTTATCCCCAACATAAAATATAATTATATAGAAATAAATTCAGCCAGCATTTTGACAGTACTTGCAAGAAATAAATTCTCAATAGGGCTAAGTTCCTAATGCTGCTTTCTATGGAATAAAAGTGTATAAGCTATTTTTAGAACAAAAAAAAATCTCTGCAAGTCTACCTCTATAGAATTTCTTCAGCAACAATATACTAGGCATTGAGTAACAAATGCACTTGCAAGAGGAATAACATAGGACATTAAAACAACATAAGAGAAACATATACTAAAAACTTTATAGAGATCACATTTTATACTTCCTGACATGTTGAGTACAGTAGGAAAACTTACTTTTCTTTACATGTTTGAGATGACTGAAAATTCTTATTTTTTTTCCAATTCAAAAATAAACATACTTTCATAAAACTTTTGAAACTGAATTTTATTGTCACATTTATAAGAGTTGTTAAAATATTAAAATATCACCACCTGATTCAAATGCACACTTTGCCCCATGCATGCATGCTCAGTCATAGACTTCTCTGATTAAATCTTTATTGGTTTCTAACTATCAAGAAATTAGGATAGGGTTGATATCTGACCTGAGGAAAGAATATGCTCACACAAATGAAATAAAATATTAATAAACTTCACTTAAAAATGGGATAGAAATTTAAGTCTTAGAGCATTAATTCCCAATTCCACTGAGAACAACAAGTTAATTCACTTAAGGAAATCAAATGTCCTATAATGTAAGAATATTTTAAAGTACTTTTTATACCCAATAGGAGTCCTCCTCAAGGTTCAACAGTATATTCATCTTTTAAATATTGCTTTTATAACCCCAAAGAGAAAACTTAATATATATAAATATACTTCTGTACATATAAGTATACAGCAGTGTATGTGTATATATACACTAATTAAGTAAAGTGACTAACACTTTGACTTCTGGAGTGATGAAAGTGAAAGTGTCAGTCAGTCAGTTGTGTCCGACTCTTTGAGACCCCATGGACTATATAAACCACCAGGCTCCTCTGTCCTTGGAATCCTCCAAGCAAGAATACTGGAGTGAGTTGCCATTCCCTTCTCCAGGGAATCTTCCCAACCCAGGGATCGAACCTGGGTCTTCTGTACTGCAGGAAGAGTCGTTAACATCAGAACCATCAAATGATATGCATGGATCAGGTAAAATATTACATACCATTCTGGCTTTAGATTTCAGTTTTTGTGTGAACAAAGTATTATATTTTGCTCATTATTTCACAATTTATTGAACTTTAGAAATATCATGGGTACTTTTAAAATCAGTATATTGAGATCTATCTAGTTTTTTTTTTTAGATACCTAATTTTCCACAGTGCACAAAAGCTATAATTTCAATTATTTTCCTAATGAACATATGAGTTGGCTTCAGTATTTGCCACTACAAGAACTTGTGCTTTTATTTTTCTTATAGGTTGCATTTTTCCAAAAAGGTTTAAATAGTTCATACTCCTACTGAAAGTGCACGAGGGCCTATTTCCTATACCCTAGTCAGCACTAAACGTTACCAACTTTCAAGTTTTGTGGGTAAAAATATTATCTTTCTTCCAAACACATTTCCAGCACTATGGTAAAGTGTCTTGAATCTAGCATAAATGGCAAGAGTGATAGCTCTTCGTTGGACCACAGAGAAGATGCCCACTTGGAAAGAGGAAACCAACCAATGCCTCTGACTGCCTTCTCAAAGAACAGTTTGTATGTAGGCTTAAGTAATAAGTGAGATTTAAATTAAAATCCAGCAAACATGTAAAGTATTATGTTCTGAGTCTTTCTTGAGGCTCTATTACATAAACTGTTTCAAAATAAATGCACTAACAAATATTAAATGTAGTTACTTTCTAAAAAATGGGATAAAATCTATAGGAAAGTAGAAACTTTCTACCCACCCTGCATCCTCTTCTAATGTTTTTCCTTTAGAGGCAGAAAAGTTTGAATGCTCAGATATCTGTGTATTTTTGTAGATTTCATTGCTCTATTCAGTGTTTCTTGGACTTTAGAGTGAATAATTTATAGAGTGCTTAGTTTAACATTTTAAAATGCTTATTACACTACATGAGAAAATTAAGGACCTTATGCAGCCATGAAATAAAAAGACTCTTACTCCTTGGAAGAAAAGTTATGACCAACCTAGAC
>SJYC01005571.1:0-44556 GCA_006408675.1 Madoqua kirkii | reverse complement strand
AACAAAGATTTGTCTAGTCAAGGCTATGGTTTTTCTAGTCGTCATGTATGGATGTGAGAGTTGGACTATAAAGAAACCTGAGTACTGAAGAATTGATGCTTCTGAACTGTGGTGTTGGAGAAAACTCTTGAGAGTTCCTTGGACTGCAAGCAGATCCAGCCAGTCCATCCTAAAGGAAATCAGTCCTGAATGTTCATTGGAAGAACTCATGTTGAAGCTGAAACTCCAATATTTTGGTCACCTGACATGAAGAACTGACTCATTTGAAAAGACCTTGATGCTGGGAGGGATTGAAGGCGAGAGGATAAGGGGACGACAGAGGATGAGATGGTTGGATGGCATCACCGACTCAGTGGACATGAGTTTGGGTAAGCTCCGGGAGTTGGTGATGGACAGGGAGGCCTGGCGTGCTGTGCTCCATGGGGTCGCAGAGAGTCTGACACGACTGAGCCACTGAACTGAACTGAAAGGTAATTTTAATTATACTAGGTTCTCTAGTTTTGCTGATGAAAATTTAACACCTAGTTAAGAGACAACTTCACTGGATTTACATTTATTGGCCTTTAAAAGCCTGAATAATATTCAATTCTGTGTGTGTATTTACAGCTCACTTTTTTTCTCTATCCTTTTCTCTTATGACAGACATTTAGGTTATTTCCATTACTTTGGCTACTGTGAATAATGTTGTAATAAAGGTGGTAGTGCAGATATCTCTCCAAGAAATTGATTTCATTTCCTTCAGATGTATCCACTTTCCCCATCTTGTTCTCCATGTACTCCTGCCCAGTCTTCAAGGACCATTTCATGCAGTTCAGTTCAGTCACTCAGTTGTGTCCGACTCTTTGCGACCCCATGAACTGCAGCACGCCAGGCCTCCCTGTCCATCATCAACTCCTGGAGTCCACCCAAACTCATGTCCATTGAGTCGGTGATGCCATCCAGCCATCTTATCCTCTGTTGCCCCCTTCTCCTCCTGCCCTCAATCTTTCCCAGCATCAGGGTCTTTTCAAATGAGTCAGCTCTTCACATCAGGTGGCCAAAGTATTGGAGTTTCAGCTTCAACATCAGTCCCTCCAATGATCATTTCATTAACACTTTATATATCTCTTATCCATTATCATATAAACACTCTGTTCTCTGTTGTTAGAAGTTTAAGGATCTGAGCACAAAGTGGGATGGAAACTATGAGGATAGAGGATGTCTTTAAGGTCCTGAGAGCCAGCTGAGTAGACACATATATGGAGATCTGGGACAAGTCTGGCTGCTCCACGGGTACTTTGGCCTCTCTCCTCTCCTGTGTCCATGGATGGCATCTAATCTGCTTCGGCACCTTTAGTCAAGAGACTCCTTCTCAACACACTGCTCTAAGCCAAAACTAACAATTGATTACTATTACACTTAAACCACGTCCACTCAAGAGGTAGGATTAAAGACAGACTATAATATAATGCAGTCATTAAGTCACTGGGAGAGTAGGCAAGAAAGACCAATTATTATGGGAAAAGAATCTGAGGCAGCTTCATGACAATGACAATAGAGCAGTTTGAAAACAGGATTAAGACTTGACAAAGAAAGATCTAGGAGAAGGGAGGATGGGAATATCAACCCAAGTCCAACACTGAGTAGTCACAAGAGGGTGCATCGATGGACTGTGTGAGAAATACGGTAGAAAGGAAGACTAAGGTTCAGTCATGCCAGCCTGAGCGGAGTGTCCAACTGTGGGCCACAGGAAACTCTCACAGGCTCTTGAAGAGAGAAGCAACACAGCCAGGACTCATTGAACAAACGTTTACTGCCCGTCTTTCATGTTTCCTGCTCTGGATAACGTGACTAGATTTCAGAGAGGAACAAAACTCGGCCTTTCCTCTATGTAAGTTGGATGAGGGTAGAGAAACCCTGTGGATACCAGAATTCCTTTAAAGGTTTTACGACAATTTAAGTCACAAAGGCTTGATCTAGTCAGTGGTAATGGAAATAAAAGATGACTTTGAGAGATATAGAAGAGGGTCAGTCAACTGAATTGTCAACTGACAAGATGGAGGAATACGGGAAAAGGACAGATGAGTCACACGGAAGTCTGAGCTGAGCTGCTGGGAGACTGGTCGTATCAGGAAGAGAGAGCAGAAAAGAGAGGAGTAGCAGGTTCCAGGCCACCTCTGGTTCAACCTGTAAGGAAACTCCCATTCCTGGAAAAAAGAAAGTCAAGAACTTGACAGATCTAGAGATATGTCTCCCCTGAGGCTCATTGAAATGGTACCAGGAAGAAAACTGGGTTATGGAGGGATATTAGAAATACAGTTTTTATGGATATAAAGCATCTTTTTCAAATACATAAGTTCTTTAATATAAGGACATATTAGGAAAGACATGTCTGAAGTACCAGGCACATACACAGCTATAAAATATTTTTAAGATTTAACATTTATCTATTACAGGAAATTCAAATATTCCCTCCCTCTCACTAAACTGCCATGTCCCACATTTAGATGGATGTTGCTATTTTTTAACCACTTTATCGAGGTGTGATTGATGTGTCAAAGCTTTACATATATAATTTATACAAATCCATGAGTTTGGGAATAGGTAGACACCTGTGAAACCATCACCACTATCAAGGCCAAAAAACCACATCCATCCCCTTCCAAAGGTTCCTCCCACCTTTTAATTGTTCTGATTATTATTTGTATGTATATGTGAGTGTATATCTATGTATGTGGTAAGAACACTTAACATGAAGTCTATCGTCTTAGAATGTTTTAAGTGTGCGATACAGTATTGTTACGTATGGATAATATGATAGACAGTAGCGCTCCAGACTTTATTCATCCTGCAGTGAAATTCTGTTCAGTTTGACTATTACCTCCCTATTCTCTCTTCCTCCTCTAGTCCCTGCCAACCACCATTCTACTCTCTACTGCTGTGAGTTTTTCTATTTTAGATTTTATATATAAGGGAAGGTGCCCAGAACAGGCTATTTGAAGGTAGGTCTCAGAAGTGCTCAGTAATTCGGGACAGATAGGACCCTACTCAGGGTGTTGTGGACCCCCCTGCATAAGATAGGTAGGTGAGAAGGAGCAGGAAGTGTTTTAAGGGTTGAAAGAAACTGACAGGTTGAAAGAAACCTCCCCACCCTTAGTGAAGGGTAGACGGGTTGAAAGAAACCCCCCTTGCCAAAGGTAAAAACCTTGACAAGGCAGACTTTTACAGGTTGAAAAGAAAACCCCCCTTGGCAAAGATAAAAACCTTGACAAGGCAGACTTCTCTATAAGACTTAATTTTCTGACACGGGTAACAATGAGTCAAAAGAATGACAACTCTTTATAGAACTAATTTTGCAACTGTTAAACAAAAGAGAAATTAAAGTTAAAAAGGCTAGTGTTCAATTCCTTTTTTAAATTTGTGCAAGAGCAATGTCCTTGGTTTCCAGAAAAGGACACTGTTAATTTAGATACTTTGATAAAGGTAGGGAAACAGCTAAAAACTTAAACTTTGCATGAGCCAGAAAAAGTTCCTGTAGATGCTTTTGCTCCATGGGATATGATTAGAAGTGTTCTGGACCCCCATCATAAAGCTGTTAGATAGCTTATGGGAGAGGCTATAGCAGTGGATGGTAGTGGGTCTCCACTTTCTACGCAGATCATATTTTCTGCCATCGACAGACAAAAAGAGGGAGGAAAGGGCTTACAGGACGCTGCGGCCAGGAGCCCTGGTGAGCCCCCTCCCCCTCTACACAAACCTTTAAAAAATTTATCCACCATTTTCTGATTTAAGATCACCACCACCACCTCCGCTTGCCTCCAAAGCCTCCCAGAACATTGCCTAAGGTTGAAAAAGACAGGGAGAATTTTTTTAAACAAAGGAGTTTTTAAAACAGAGCCTGCTCCTTGCAGAAAACCCACTCAGGGGGGCCTCACCCAAGCAAAAAAGAAAAATAAAAAAGAAAGAAAAATAATCGTAATAAAAAGGATTCTACAAATAAATGTTTCTCTTGTGGCCAAATGGGGCATTATTGCTGGCACTGTCCTGCTAAATGGAGACAACAAGCCACGACAATCAGTCCCAGGTAGCTCAGGACTAGACCTCAGCTCCACCACTGCAACAATATTAACCCCTGATATGCTGGTTACTCCAATTCCAAAGGTAGTGGCTGCCCCCCTGCCTGAGGGCATCGTAGGACTTGTGCTAGGGCCTAGCTTGCTTTCTTTTCAAGGAATTTTGGTGGTGCCTGGTGTAATAGATTCTGATTATACTGAGGAAATTAAAGTTTTGATCTCACCACCTACTAAAACAGTGCAATTTAATAAAGGTTAAAGAATAACACAGCTTTTGCTTTTACCTTATTATCAGACAAGAAAAACCTTGACTTCTCAAGCTAGAGGCCCCAGAGGATTCGGATCTAGTGATCTAGCTTTTGGGGTGCAGGAAATTACAGCTTCTAGGCCTTTAAAAGATTTTTTAACACAAGGAAATAAAATGTCAGGGCTGTTAGAAACTAGTGCAGACGTCTCTTGCATTGCTGGGCAAGACTGGTCCAGCTTCTGGCCCACACATACTACTGAAAATGAGTTGGTGGGATTAGAGAAAGTGGCATGCAGGATGGGGGTGCTGTAGAGGAAAAGGTAAGGGAGAGTTTAGAACCTTGGAGAGTAGTGAGTTCCCTGTTGCTGGAGGTATTCAAGCGGGTGCCGGTGGCCTATGTAGGTGGTGCAAGTTTCTTGTCTTGAGACTGTATTACCTTTCCACGTAAACCAAGTTATTCAGAATCTTTTCTCCACTAATTTTCCTACTACACTATTCTTTCCTAATCTCTCTTTTCTAATTAAATAGTCCTTTCTAAGATGCCGACTCTGTCCCCCACTTCGAATTCCCTGGATCCACCGGGGCTGGGCCCCAGCAAGGGAAGTCATACAGTATTTGTCTTTCCACGACTGACTTTTTTCACTGGGCTTAATGCTTTCTGGGTTTTCCAAGTGGCCCTCGTGGTGAATCCACCAGCCAATGCAGGTGATGCATGAGATGTGAGTTCACTATCTGGGTTGGGAAGATCCTTTGGAGGAGCAAATGGCGACTCACTTCAGTATTCTGGCCTAGAAAAACCCACTGAGGAGGCTGGTGGGCTACAGTCCATGGGGTCGCAAAGAATCGGACGTGACTGAGCGCACACACAATGTTCTCCAGGTCCATTCACGTTGTTGCAAATGGCAGATTTTCCTCTTTTCATAAGGTTGGATAATATTCCATTGTACATATATATCAAAGTTTCTTTATCCATTTATCCAACAATGGACACTCCGGCTGTTTTCATATCTTGGATATTGTGAATAATGCTGCAATAAACATCTCTTTAAGGTTCTGATTTAAATTCCTTTTTATAAGTACCCAGAAGTGGGGCTGTTGAATCATATGAAACCATAAAAGACCCCAAATAGCCAAAGCAACCTTAAGAAAGAAGAACAGAGCTGGAGGCATCACACTTTCTGATTTCAAACTATACTCCAAAGCTGTAGTGACTGAAGCAGGATGACACCACCAAAAATACCAGATAAACAGACCTATGGAACAGCATAAAAACCCAGAAATAAACCCCACACATACAGTCAACTAACCCTCTATAAGGGCATCAAAAATATAAAGTAGGGAAAGGACAGCATCTTAAATAAAAGGTGCTGGTAAGTCTATATATCCACATACAGAAAAATGTGATAAAGCCCTTATCTTATACCAAATGCAAAAATCAACTCAAAATGGATTAATAACAGTGCAAGATTTGAAGTTATAAATTTTCAAGAAGAAAATAAGGGGAAAAGTTCCTTGACAATGGTCTTGGTAATAATTTTGGATATGACATGAAAAACTCAGGCAATAAAAGCAGGAATATACAAGTGGGACAATATCAACTTAAAAAGCTTCTGCCTAGCAAAGGAAACAACAAAATGAAAAGACAGCCTATGGAGTGAGAAAAAAATCTGTAAACCATGTATCTGGTAAGGAGTTAATACATAAAATATAAGGAACTCATACAATTCAATAGCAAAAAAAAAAAAATTTAAAAACGAGCAAGGTCGTCTAGTCAAGGCTATGGTTTTTCCAGTGGTCATGTATGGATGTGAGAGTCGGACTATAAAGAAAACTGAGAGCCAAAGAATTGATGCTTTTGAACTGTGGTGTTGGAGAAGACTCTTGAGAGTCCCTTGAACTGCAAGGAGATCCAACCAGTCCATGTTAAAGGAGATGAGTCCTGAATATTCATTGGAAGAACTGATGCTGAAACTGAAACTCCAATACTTTGGCCACCTGATGCAAAGAGCTGACTCACTGGAAAGACCCTGATGCTGAGAAAGATTGTGGGCAGGAGGAGAAGGGGATGACAGAAGATGAGATGGTTGAATGGCATCATTGACTTAATGGGCAGTTTGGGTAAACTCTGAGAGTTGGTGATGGACAGGGAGGTCTGGCATGCTGCGGTTCATGGGGTCTCAAAGAGTCAGACACGAATGAGCAACTGAACTGAACTGAAGGATCTGAATAGATATTTCTCCAATAGGAACATGAAAAGTTGTTCAGCATTGCTAATTATCAGGGACTTGAAAAACAAAACTATGCCTGTTAGAAAGGCTACTATGGAAAAAAAAAAAAAAGATAAATGCTAGTGAAGACAGAAAGAAGAAATAACCCTTGTATACTTTTGGTGAGAATGTAAAAGAAGTAAGCTTAAATTTTTAAATCTGGAGTTCTAGGCATACTTGGAGGTTTAGGAGGTTTCTACAATAATCCTCAATTTAAGTTTTGGGCCTGTTGAAGCCAAAAAGCAGATGCAATATCTGAAACTCAAAACTACAGCATAAGTAAAAATGTGTAGCCTTGTCAGGTCACTTGTAGGAAAGTCAAAACGAGACTGTGGGATAGAGGGACCCTGAGAATGTGAAAGGAAGCATCCGCATCTTCTACTCCATCAAGGCACCGTTTCTAAAGAAACTCTCCCTCTAATGTTCCTTGCATGCTTGAACTAGAACAGTTACCATGCATGCGATGTCAAATTTCCTCAGGCCAAACTGTTCTTTCCCTTATTTTATATGAACTAGTGGTTCTCAACCTCAAGGGCTTTGAGTCAGCACCCAGAAACTCTGAGGGGGTGGGACTCAGCTATCAATATTTTTCTTACAAATCCTCTGATGATTTCAGTTTGCACCCTAGCTTGACCCATTGTGCCACTGTGCCAGTTCTAAAAGCATATCTTTGAGGAAGTTTATATACAAGTTTATATACAAAGACTTTCTAGGCTTTTAAATTTGTATCAGAAACACTTGCAGGATATTTGTAGGAGTCCACAAAGGGTTGCTGTGACTTTGACTTCTGCTGCTTAGAAGACCTTTTCCCTAACAGAAGAAAGCTTCCACCAGAAGATATAATGGTACTGATGAATTCAAAGTGGGGTTACTGTGTTAGCTGAGGGTGGTTGATCCTTATTATCAAGAGGAAATAGTTATTGCAGCAGTGCGCAGAAAAGGAGAAGTATATCTGCATTTGGGGAGATTTTCTTGGGTGTTCCTAGGACCGCCACGCCCACTGGACTGTAGCTTGGTTAAGCTGTTTCAGCCTTAGTGTAGCTCTTTGTGAAAGTGAGTGAAGTCGCTCAGTCGTGTCCAACTCTTTGCGACGCCATGGACTGTAGCCTACCAGGCTCCTCTGTCCATGGGATTTTCCAAGCAATAGTACTGGATTGGAGTGCCATTTCCTTCTCCAGGGGATCTTCCTAACCCAGGGATCGAACCCAGGTCTCCCACATTGTAGACAGACGCTTTACCGTCTAAGCCACCTTTGTCTATCCACAAAATCCACTTCATGAAAGCAGAAAAGTTCATGAAAGCAGAAAAGTTCATGAAACCTTTGCCACTTTTGACTTCTAAAATTTAAGAACCTTATAAGGATATTAAGAGGTATCCTCGAAGACTTCTACTTAGTTATTATCAGTTTCTACTGTGGAAAAAGGAACTTCAAAATGGAGTTGGTATTGTCAAAGAGCTATTTAAAATGGAGCCATTAAGGAAGCAGGGTTTAAGCCTGCCCTCCCTGGGTGGAAGGATAAACTTTTGAACTGCTCCAAACCACAAATATTCCAGGGACATTGCGAGAAAACCTGCAACTTGTCATAAAACCAGACTTTCAACTCCCTCTTGTGATAGCCTTTAGCAAGCAAATATATATAGATAAGAACAGCTTCAGCTTGCCAGCACCAATCATAATTCTTTCAAAACAACTTTTGCAACCTTTGCAACTTTCACACACCTAAAGTTGGCCTTTATAAAACTCTGCCTTTCCTCTCCTCCTTGGAACACATTTTTTACTCCTACTTGAATCTGTGTCTTCCAAATTACAATTCTAAGACCCCCAATAAAGCCTTTATTTCTTTGCAGCTCTGCTGTGATGAATCTTGTTCAGTACTACTTAGTCATCTCTCCTAGTTTCTATGACATTAGTAAAATTTGCACAGTGAAATCACCATGAAATGGAAATAAAAGGTTTTTAAAATTTAATTTGTCAAAAATAGAATTCAGAAGTCACTGGAATGTTCAAAGTTCAGTGAAGCTCAAGGATTCACTTGTCAAGGGGACACTATAATTAGTTAGAGTTGAACTCAGCAACTTGAGAAAACGAAACCACGTAGAATGAGGAAAATTTGTGCCAACCAGTGGGCATCCTCCACTAAAGATACTGGTCAGAGGGCCTGTCTATCCACAGCCCCACCTAACGGGACAGTTTATGCTTGAGTCTATGCACACAGAACTTCCTTGCCCCTTGTTCACAGCTGATTAGAGCTGCAGACCTAAACTAGAGGCAGACAATGAATAGGCTGGTCAGTGATAGGTGGTTAGTCGGCAAAGGTTGTTTGGGCCAGGCTCAGAGAGAAGTTGAAAGTGCTTGCTAAAGTTACTTAGGAGACAATCAGAGACTGGAGAGGTCATGAAGGCCTACAGATGACCCCAAGTTAGAAAACAGGTGTTACAACTATGATGAAGTACGGGGTGGAAAAAATAGAGGGTAGAATATAACTTCATAGGAGGACATTCAGACAAATCAACTAACCGAAGCACAGTATGCCAACATCTGGGCAGGAGAGTAAAAGATCCATGAACTCCCACTGCCGAAGGCCCAGAGCAGCTGGGAGGCCAGGGCAGGCTGCTCTGGACTCTCCTCTCTCTCTCTGACCCCCAATCACCCTTCTCAACTCCCTTGGGGAGAGACAGCTGAAGTAAGCTCTTGGCTCTGACAATAGAACAGAGTGGGAAAAGAAAAGAGCAACCAGAATGAGCAAAAGCAGCAGAGAAACAAGAAGCAGCAAGTAACACGGGAAATCCACGCGCCGCCAGAGAGCAATGCTATGGGAGACAGTGGACGGCAGAGAGGCTGCAGAGACAGAAATGGCCCCGTGCCTTCCAATTCCCCCTCCCCGGTACCCTGCAGTGATCATGGATGCTCACATACAGACGCCCCTGTGATGCCGGCTCCCCACCCAGACAGGGCTCCAACAAGGGCATCGCCCTGCAGTTACCAAGCGAGGAAAACAGTGTTTCCATGAACATTTTCAACAAGAACTGGAGGAAAGGCTTAGGGTAAAGGTAACCACATAATCTATCATTCCAACTGGGACACTTTAAAAGAGCAAAAGGGAGTGCTGTAAGGCACTCCCTACCAACTGTAGGGCATAAAGAGGCATGAACAAAACTGTCCCAGGTAAACTGCAATATGTGCCAACAGTGCTTAAAAAGTTAGCGTTCAGGCAACCAGAAAGATAAACTAAGCAGAAAAGGCTGTTCCTCTGGTTTGTTTTTGTTTTGGCTTTTTTTTAAAAATTTAAATTTATTTATTTTCATTGGAGGCTAATTACTTTACAATATTGTATTGGTTCCGCCATACATCAACATGAATCTGCCACGGGTGTACACGTGTTCCCCATCCTGAACCCTCCTCCCACCTCCCTCCCCAGAACATCCTTCTGGGTCATTCCAGTGCACCAGCCCTGAGCATCCAGTATCATGCATGGAACCTGGACTGATGATTCGTTTCACATGTGATATATACATGTTTCAGTGCCATTCCCCCAAATCATCCCACCCTCTCCCACAGAGTCCAAAAGCCTGTTCTATACATCTGTGTCTCTTTTGCTGTCTCGCATACAGGGTTATTGTTACCATCTTTCTAAATTCCATATATATGCATTAGTATACTGTATTGGTGTTTTTCTTTCTGGCTTACTTCACTCTCTATAATAAGCTCCAGTTTCATTCACCTCATTAGAACTGAGTCAAATGTATTCTTTTTAATGGTTGAGTAATACTCTATTGTGTATATGTACCACTGCTTTCTTATCCATTCATCTGCTGATGGACCTCTAGGTTGCTTCCATGTCCTGGCTATTATAAGCAGTGCTGTGAGGAACATTGGGGTTCACGTGTCTCTTTCAATTCTGGTTTCCTCGGTGTGTATGCCCAGCAGTGGGATTGCTGGGTCATAAGGCAGTTCTATTTCCAGTTTTTTAAGGAGTCTCCACACTGTTCTCCATAGTGGCTGTACTAGTCTGCATTCCCACCAACAGTGTAAGAGGGTTCCCTTTCTCCACACCCTCTCCAGCATTTATTGCTTGTAGACTTTTGTATAGTAGCCATTCTGACTGGTGTGAAATGGTGCCTCTCTGGTTTGTTTTTGAACTGAACTACAACCTTGGGTTTAATTCTGGGATTTTGACTTCATAATAGCCCAAATCAAACCCACTGAACTTATAAATTTTCAGGGCCCTCTAAATAGCATTATTTCACTCTCCTGAAAAAGTATGAAATTCAGTCCTCCCCAAGCATCTTTGCTGGGACTCCCACAACACTGGTTACTCACCCTTGACTCGTCTGCTAATTGTTTCTCTGCAGCATTGCTGCATTACCACGGATGGCTTTTCCACCTACACATACAGTATATAAAATAATCGGAACCAAAGGAAAGCAAATCAAATTCCTTTTTCCAACCCTCTTGTATAGACCGCTCCTTTTGTAATTCGACCCTGTAACCAACTTTTGTGTTACAAGAGGCAAATTCTGGGGATGAAAGGGCAGGCTTGATATCAATTATTTAATTTTAGCCAAAGATATTTATTCTTTTGCATCTTTTTTTCCCCTTTAACCTTTAAAATGGGATAAAATTCCATGCAAAGGACTGTTTTGATTATGAGATAAAGTATGTAAAAACACTTTGCAAATTATTTGAATATATGTAGCTATTGGGGGCAGGTGATGAAAAGAGTGATCATAAAATAGAGGAAAGATGACAGGAATCAGAACACAAAGTCCTGTATATAAGATCTAGTTATATTATTAAGGTGCTCTGAGGCAGAGGGAAAATTTGTTGAGTCTATGACCCTAATTTTCTTCTTCCTAAAAAAATAAAATAAAAAGAGACTCTGTGAAAATTTTTAAAAATTATGTAACTTAATGCAAGGAGGATTTTTCTTGATTTTTTAAAATAATGATATATATTATGTATGTATTGAGCTTCCCAGGTGGCACTAGTGGTAAAGAACCTGCCTGGCAAAGTAAGAGATGGACGAGAGGAGGGTTCAACCCCTGGGTTGGGGAGATCCCCTGGAGGAGTGCATGGCAACCCCTCCAGGCCTCTTTCATGGTGAATCTCATGGACAGAGGAGTCTGGTGGGCTGCTGTCCCTGGGGTCACAAAGAATCAGATGTGACTGAAGAGACTGTGCACACCCAGGACAGAGATTAGAAAGCAGATTCTGCTTGGGTTACCTCTTCCACTTTCAGTACTATGATACTAATTAATGACTGTTATCGTCACTATTTCAGCAAAATAATATTTGTGAGACCTGAGAGCAAGACAGATTTTATTTGTACTAACTCTTCTGACCTTTTTGTCTTTTGGTGAATTCCCAAGCATGCTCTTTCTTCCCCCTTAAAAAACCAAGTTGCATTAAAAAGTGCAGGATTACCTGTTGTTGTTTAAAAAACAAAAAAAACAACTCAAAAAGAAAAGACTTGTCACAAAAAGGCACTATATATACCAGCTTGCTACGAGTTCTTGTGCCAATAAGTATTAAAATAGATTAGGCCAGTTCCATTATTTCCAAAATTGGGGCATATGCAGAGGAAAACATTTCCTTTTAGAGGATTTGAACTTTTGAAATTCTAACAATCTCGGAGAGAGAAGCTAGTGTAACAGATGTTACACTGATGCTAAACATTTGGGATTTTGCTCAAAAATACTTTGAGTGTTTACATGTACTCCCATTTATAAATCTTGCAACACACAGATCCGTAGCCTCACTGGCTTTTATGATTAGACAAAAATGCCTTCTTATCAGACTTGAATGCATATACCTCCTTCCTTTGGAATAATTTCACAACTTTTACTTTTTTTCTGTGAATTACACGTACTTTTGAGTCCCTTTATCAGAACTCTATTAAACCAATGAATCAAAGTAAGGTTTTAGTGTTTCTATCAGATATCCACTTTGTTTGAATGTCCTATCGTTCCTTCTGGTAAGGTTACAGAGGTATCTTGAAAAAGCTTAGATAGCACGAACTCTACCACTTCTTCTACTCTAACATTTGATTTTCTTGAAAGAAAACCATGGTGATAGTAACTTTTCTGAAAAAAAAAAAAGTCAAAGTTTAGTAATTAATCTCCACCTCCCCACCATACCCCAAATACCCAAAGTTCACCTCATCTTCATTCAGGATTTAATTTATTCACTCGTACTATTTTTTTCATCCCGTTCTGGATCCCCAGCATCAAGTGAGTGTTATAGAGAACACAGAAAGATGTTTGAACATATTCTTTCCCTTCAAAGACTCTCATGGAGACAGTGTTGCTCTTAAAGTTTAAATGCTAACATAGGAAAGTAAGATAAGAGGTGTTTCAGGGCAGAAAATGAGCAGCCGCCCTCTGTTTCTTTGACCTGCTGCTGCTCCTTTCTGCTCTACATGTGGGTTTGAGGTATAAATCCAGCACCAGTGATACTTGGACCCAAGCAGGCAATGGTGAAGTCCTAACAATTATATTTTGAACATGTTTCTTTGGTCAGTTTCTTCTACTGCTCTCGTCTACACCATAATTATCTTTTGAATAGCCGACTGCAATCACCTCCTGCCTGCTCTCAGACTCTGATCTCTTCTGCTCACTGATTCACTTAAGATGGTCCCTGTGGACTGTGTTCAACCACGTGAGAAAATGCTTAGGAAAAAACAGTGACATGAAAAATATAACGCAAAACTACGTACAGAATGAAATTAACTAGGCTAAATATACCTATACAGTGGGGAAAAGGGAAGGAAATATAACAACACATAAGTGGGCTAGTCTGTGGATGAGATTAAAGGTAATTTTAGTTTCCTCCTATTTTTCAGACATTTTCAAACTTTCTACAAATGGATGGTACGTACTGTTCTAATAATTAAGAATCAAAAAGAAAAATAGTATTATTCTCTGCTGCTTTTACTCTTTGAAAACAGTGTTGAGGATTCTATGGAATGGAGTTTTATAAATTTGCTTTGATAAACATCTTCATAGTGGGCAAAGCACATCAATGTACACTCTCTTTTACATATGAGTTCAATATGAAACTCATGCATAATTTTTCCACTTAATTTCATGGCCACAGGTGCATAGCTGTGGCTGAAACAGCATCTTGTGCACTCATTTGTGCAAATAGCAGGTTATTCCTCACCGGTATAACCAAAGCACAAACATGGAACTGCCTCAGAACGTGGCACAACGTAGCCTTCCGTGAAGACTGTGATTCCCTTTGTTTATTTACCATCTTTGAAAACCCTGCAGAAAAAGAGTTTTCAAGCTACAAAATAAATAACACCATATTGGATTATAATATGGTGGATTATATTATATTGGATTCAAGGTGTATTATATTGGATTCAAGGTATACAATGAATATACATGATTCCATACTGATATAAGTAAATGATTTGTATAAATCAGTAGATAAGTCAATAAGGAGGAATGGCTAAGTCTACAGTACAGAAGAATTCAAAATAACTCATGTAAGTACTGCTCCTAAGGATGTCAATCACCACCTCTTAAGTGTGGGGCATTCACAGCGACTTCCTTCCAAACAGTACAGTTTAGAGAAACCTAGCCAGTACTATCTCAACCAGGGGATCAAGGTTAAAATCGCTGCTGATAAACCATATGAACAGTATCCTTTAATAGCTTGCAATGAGAATGGTACTTTACCTCTGTGGTCTTCCTTCAAAGCACATAACCTCTGTCTGACTACAAGAAAAACATCAGAAAAACTCAAGCTGAAGGACAATTCTATAAAATATCTGACCCAAAGAACTCAAAACTGTCAAGGTCATCAACAACCAAGAAAGCCTGAAAAACTGACACAGTCATGAGAAGCCTCAGGAGACATGAGAGCTAAACAAAACGTGGCCTCCTGGATGTGACCCAGGACATAAAGGATTTTACGTGAAAATAAAGATCTGAATAAAGGATGGCCTTTAGCTCATATTAATGGACCAATATCGATTCATTATTTGTGACCAAGGTACCATAACAATGTCAGATGTTAACAACAGGGAAAGTTAGGCATGAGTATAGGAAAATTCCTTCTAGCTTCATCATTTTTTTGTAAACCTAAAATAGCTTCATAATTTTTTGGCAAATCTAAAACTATTCTAAAACAATAAGCTTAATTTTATAAAAGCTTCCATACAGCTAATTCTTTTCTGTAGATAACCTGGTGTTTGATGGGGGCAACCCTTCTAATTTGGTCTTTGCTTAGTTATTAAGTATAATGATACATTTCAAAGAAGGCATGTCAGTGACTGATTCACCTAACCCACCTCAGCAGCAGCCCCTTGCCCTTCTCTCATTTCACAGGTAACTGGGGGTGATGTATTTAAGGGATATTGTTACACATTAATTATATTCAATAAAAATAATTTCAGAGAGTAGAGCCACTGCAAGTATTTTAACCACAGGTAACTGAGAAGGATGTTCCCAGTTGCCACACATTAGGCTCTAAGTCACCAGACGTGGGTTTTTCTTCCTTCACCTCCATAAAGCTAACTTTACTTCCAGCAAATAACCTATTCTCTTTGGCCCTCAAGCCTTCATCTGTAGAAAGAGGAGACTGATCTATATTACTCCCAGATTTTCTTCTTGCTTTCAGAAGACAGCAGACTCCAGTCAATTAAAAAAAAAATATGGCTCTGTCACTCAATAGCTTAGGTTCTCACCTTAAAAAGTGGGGATTAAAATGATTCCTACCTGATAGAGATGTTGGAGAAGGCAATGGCACCCCCTTCCAGTACTCTTGCCTTGAAAATCCCATGGATGGAGGAGCCTGGTGGGCTGCAGTCCATGGGGTCGCTAAGAGTCAGACATGACTGAGAGACTTCACTTTCACTTTTCACTTTCATGCATTGGAGAAGGAAATGGCAAACACTCCAGTGTTCCTGCCTGGAGAATCCCAGGGACAGAGGAGCCTGGTGGGCTGCCATCTATGGGGTCGCACAGAGTTGGACAAGATTGAAGTGACTTAGCAGCAGCAGCAGCAGCAGAGTTGTTGTGGAGATTATTTAAATAAACAATTAATAATATGTACAAAACCCTTAGTTGAACATGCAATAATTCAATCCTGCCTTTGTGTGCTTAAAATGAGAGCCTGATTACAGATAAGGACATAAACTAGATAACGTAAAAAATAGATTCGGACCTAAAACAGTTGAGGCTTTAAGACGCACTGACAAAGGAAGTGCTTTACAGGAGAAAAGTCTGAGCAGCTGTAGGAAGTCATGTGTCAGGGATAAACACTGAGGTTGCTCTGTTTTCACAGATCTTCAGAATCCTTTGCCCGTGAATTGGAATGCTCTCCCTTGAGTACAGTTTGGTGAGGAAAGCATGTCATTCTCAGTTATTCTTACCGACAGTGGGTGAGAGGGCTGTGGGCCGAGGTCTGAATAATAAAGACGAGGAATCAAAAACACACTTCTGTTTCCTTTTGAAATGTGCTTTTACATTTGCTTGTGAGATTTACAGTTCTAAAATGTCACACCACAGGAGGACTGTTAATTTTATTTACTCAGTACACAAGTCTGTCATAGAGAAGGATAACTTTATAAAGGTTTTCCATAAATAAATAAAATCTATTGGATTAATACATATTAGAATAGGGTCTGCTATGGATAAATAGTAGATCCTAGAAATCATCCAGAGTTGAATATAATAGCTAAACATAACGAAAATATATTATAAGCTTAAATTATTCAATTAATTGATACTCTTCAAGCATTCCGAATGTTAGAGCAAAGCGTACAAAAGCTTGCTTTTTCAGTACTATTTGCAAAAAAGTAGTAAACTGCCAAAAACATGATGTATATCATTATGAGTGGATAATAATGATGTTAGGTATTATTTCTAATTTTTTAAAAAATCTTCCTTACAGCTTAGCATTAAGTCAATAATCTAAAATTGCCAAAAGTTTATCAGAGTATTCAGCATAGAGAATCTTTGACTTATTACAGAATTATATACTATTCACGTTGGCAAGAGACTTATGTGTTTTTGCTTTGTTTTGTTTTCCTGAAATTACACTGCTTCTCACAGCAATTTTAACAAGCGTGGGGGCTATAAGTGTTCCCTTAGCCCACCCAGGGACACAGATAACTTCCTGCTGGGCAATGATAGCCCTCTCCATGGGACCTGGGCTTCCCTGGTGGCTCAGGAGTAAAGAATCCACCTGCCAGTGCAGGAGACACAGGAGATTTGGGTTTGATCCTTGGGTTGGGAATATCCCCCTGGAGAAGGAAATGGCAACCACTCCAGTATTCTTGCCTGGAAAATCCCATGGACAGAGGAGCCTGGTGGGCTACAGTCTGTGGGGTCCCAAAGAGTCAGACATGGCTAAGCACAAGCACAAACATGAAGTGTTCTCTGAACCCACTTAGGAACGCAGATAACTTCCTGTCTAGTCAGGGACAGCCGTCTCCATGGTGCCTAGATAACAGTGATCACAATGGTAAAATATACTGATCACCTTTCAAGTAGGTGTTTCTAGCTTTCCCTTCCTAATAGCTCTCAATTTCCTCTTGATAACCAGTGGACTGTGGGAAGCTGACTTGCTTTGCGGTTCAAGGGTGAAGAATGTCCAGCCAGTTCAACCTCCAGACTGCAGTGACTGGCTCAGTCACTGGGTGGAAATGTGACCTAAGCTCTTCCAATCAAGGTAAATCTTCGGCTTAGTTTGAGAATACTGGAAAAGCTATTCCTCCTGGATGAGAATAAGGAAACATGTAGCCAGCTGTGGGAGCACTGGCAGCCATCTTGGGATCATGAGGGGAATTAAACTGAGATAAAGCTAATAATGGGGAAGGCCAGATGGAGACACAGAAATACAGCAGATTCTTATGACTTGATTTGACCACTGAGACGGCCTCCAGATTTTCCAGATATGTGAGTCAATAAATTCCCTTTAGTGTTTTAGTCAGTTTGAGTTGTGTTGTTTATTAATTGCGAGAAAAGCATCACAACTGATGAAACAGCTAACACTGATGGATGGAGCACAAGCATTGTTTCATTTATTTTGCACAAAATCTAAGAATAATTAGTCTTTTAATCCTAGTAATACAAATGTGGAGACTGAGGATCAGAGAGGTTGAATGAGTTGCTTCAGCTATGCAGAAGTAGTAGATTCAAACTGTCTTTCTAGCATAAAAAGTTCATACTCTTAACCACTACGCTAATGCTTTGCTCCAAGATTAAAAAAAAATCAGAAAGCGAACTAGACATCTGAAACTCCAAGTCAATTTTAACTTCTCAGGCTCTAATTACATCATTTTCCTTAGCTAAAGTTCACATCAAAAGGAAAAGATTGAATGTGGTTAAGGACAAAGTAAATTTCTAACAGCAAGGATTTCTAAAGCACAGATTCGAATCTTTCTCATGGAAAAGATATTTTTCTCTCCCTCCTATTACTTAAACATTTATAAGTCAATTTGAAGTGCTTCTGATTAAATCTCTTTGTGTCATTAATTAAATGCTGCTGCTGCTGCTGCTATGTCGCATCAGTCGTGTCCGACTCTGTGCAACCCCATAGATGGCAGCCCACCCTATTTGAGGACAAAGGGCTTATTTGACGTACATAAAATCAAGAGTTTAGAACTAGCAAATGGAATGCAATCACACATACCGCCTTTATATCACTTCATGTAGTACAGAAATAATATATGACTATCTGCATCCAGAAGTACAGAAAAAACTTTCCCAAGGAAGTCGAATAGTTAAATGATAAAATATTTATGCTAATGATTAAAATATACTCTTCATTTTACAGTGTACAGAAAACTGTTGTTCATAGTTTAAAGCTCTTTTACATCTTCACACCTTTGGCTAAATGCGTCCCCTGCTCCTAGCTCTTTGTGGAAATAGAGTTCTCCACTTGTGAACTCACCGTCTTACTTTCCACAGGAGTTCTAGTTCAACTTGCCAAAGTATGAAGACCAAAGCTCCTTTCCTGGGTTCTGAATCTCACTGCCTCATCAACTAAGATACCAGCCCAGCTAACTGTTGATTCAGTGCAATACTTTGAGCAGTCCCCAGTTATCAATAATCAGTATATCCACATATATCTTCATAGCCTGCAGCCTGTTGTTCCAAAGCCATTCAGAAAGACTTTGTTAACACAACCAAATCAAAGAGGCATTAAGCCCATTTACTGGGCTAACTAATAAATGCATTAACTCACTGTGTCAAGTATGCCCCATACAAAGGGGATGCCTTCTTCCCTCCTCCAAAAACACTGTGCACACCTCCGCACACCCTGGATCCACTCACAAGTCAGCTCTTAAGCTCACTGCTCTCCTGGCCCAGCCAGCCAGCAAGGTCTCCGCTTTCTTGAGGCCCATGTGTCTCATTTCCCATCCCTACTTTGATTCACAAGCCCGTGATTTGTTGCAACCAGAGGCTGCTCCCAACAAGCCCTCTTCCTTCTTTTTTTTCCTCCTGTTGTGGAAAAGAGGGGCAAATTAAGCATGAACACGCTGCAGATTTGGGGGAGGAATCATGAATACTTGTACCTTCCACATTGACTGTCATACATATTTTAAACCATTTGCCACTGAGATTAAAATACACACCTCCTTGTTTTGTTCCCATGCCTTTAATTACTAGAGAGACTGTCTCTCACATCTACTAGCCATTTGTATTTTTTGAGACCTGCCTGTGCATATCCTCGACTCATTTTATTTTTTAATTGGTTAGTAGGTGCTCTTTGTAATTTAAGGAGATGAGTAAGGGCTGCCTGTTAAAGGACACGGCTTGAGTGGATGGAGCCAGGCACCAGGGAGCATCCCCTCAGAGGGACTCTCCCTGATTCTAGCTCTGCCTGCTACACACCGTGCGCTCATGGGCTTTAGCATTCTTAGGGAGAAAAATGTGGTGGAGAGGCATGGCTTTCCTGCTCTTCTCCGCACATAAATGGAATGAGTCATGGAGGGCTATTTCCATCCAAGTACGAATTCTTTGTTGTTATCAATGTGTGTGCTAAGTCACTTCAGTCATGTCTTACTCACTGCACTCCCATGCACTGTACCCCACCAGGCTCTTCTGTCCACGGGATTCTCCAGGCAAGAAAACTGGAGTGGATCACCATGCCCTCTTCCAGGGGATCTTCATGATGCAGGGATCAAACCCGCATCTCCCGTGTCTCCTGCATTGGCATGCAGGTTCTTTACCACCCGTGCCACCTAGTGCCACCTGGGAAGGCCCTGGTATGGTATAAGACCAAATTACTGAGTGAGGTTCAGGCTCAGAACTGAAGTCCAGGTGATGGAGAAAAAGCAATGAAATGAATTTCTTTCCACTCATAGAATCCAGCAGGCACGCTACTATGTGCGCCCCAGGAGAAAAGTCAGGACTGATGGCCTGGCTACTTCTGCCTTTCCAGCAGGCTGCAGAGAAAACGCAGTTCTCGCAAGAACACAGGGCATTGTCTTTTCTCTATATATGTTGTTCTCTATATATGTTGTCCCAGCAACATATAAATCCAGGCATCTTCAGCCTTCTTCATGTTTATATCACCCTGTTCCCAGTCGAGTATGCCAATTCCGAAAGCTTTAGGGGCTCGGACTCTCCTGAGTTTCAGGCCCACGTAGCTGACCACTTACTCGACATTTCTATTTGGATGCCTCAGAGGCAACTCAAGCTTAACATCTCCAAAACTCATCTCTAGACTGTCCCCATCACAACTCCTCTACCTCTAACGTGAAACAGTCCAGCAGCCTTATAGTGAGATTCCTCTTTCCAGGCATGCCTCTCGACAATTTACTTTCCCATTAAAGTGATGATCAAACATAGACATGACCATGTCACTCCTCTGCCTTAGGCTTTTCGGTGGATTCCCATGCACTGAAGACTGACTCATCCTGGCTTACCAGGCCTTATAGTCCTCACCACCAACCTCTCCAATTTCATCTCCAGGCACCATGATCCTCCCCCACCCCCCTTTATTACATGCTAGCCATACTAGCCCTGCACGCATACCTTTCTTGAAAGTGCTGAACTCTTGTCCATGAGGGGTGTTACACAAGCTGCCATTTCTGCTTATAACATTCTTCTCCAGGTTGTTCATTTGCATGACATGCTCCTTCTCATCCTGGAGGTGTCAGCTCATGTCACCTCCTGAGAGAAGCCTTCCTTGACTACTCATTGAAAAAAATTTCCATCTGTTGTTCTTTACCACCATAAACTGCTGTGTGTGGTTTTTTTTTTTTTATTATAACATTGACATTTCTACTTGGATGCCTCATAGGCAACTCAAACTTACCATCTCTAAAACTGATCTTTCAACTCTCTCACTTTGACCTGCCCCCATCCTTCAACTCAGGCTAAACATTCTCCATCTGTTTGGTTGCTTGGATCCAAATGTGACACATGCGTTTTTTTTATTATAACATTGACATTTCTACTTGGATGCCTCATAGGCAACTCAAACTTACCATCTCTAAAACTGATCTTTCAACTCTCTCACTTTGACCTGCCCCCATCCTTCAACTCAGGCTAAACATTCTCCATCTGTTTGGTTGCTTGGCATCCAAATGTGACACATGCGGTGGTGTTGGAGAAGACTCTTGAGAGTCCCGTGGACTGCAAGGAGACCCAACCAGTCCATCCTAAAGGAGATCAGCCCTGGGATTTCTTTGGAAGAACTGATGCTGAAGCTGAAACTCCAATACTCTGGCCATCTGATGTGAAACACTGACTCATTTGAAAAGACCCTGATGCTAGGAAAGACTGAGGGCAGGAGGAGAAGGGGATGACAGAGGATGAGATGGTTGGATGGCATCACTGACTCAATGCACTTGAGTTTGAGCCAGCTGCGGGGGTTGATGATGGACAGGGAAGCCTGGCATGCAGCAGTCTATGGGGTTGCAAAGAGCTGGACATGACTGACTGACTGAACTGAACTTGGAAATGCTTTGTGAGTTGACCCAGTCTTAGTGGATTTTACGTCTGTGTGATACACCCTCAAAACTCCTGCTTTTAGCACAGTATTTGGCACAAAGGCGCTCTATAAACAGCTGCTGTTTGAATGAAGAATAGTTCCTAGAGTCAATTACATTAGAGGTTAACCCTCAGTAAGAGGAGAATGCATAATTTTAGGAGGGGATAGGCCTCAGAGTTTGGTGGAATGTCTCAGGAGTTAATCAAGTGAAGCTTGTGTCATATGTCAGTTGGCATCATCAGTGGAAGGGGTCTGTGGACAGTGGTTGGTTGTGATACAAATGAGATTCACAGGCTATAGTGGCCTCATCATTGAATATGGAGTTTGTATTTAATATGCAACACATATCTGACATCTGATACATGGTTACATGGCAGTTTTAGATACTTGGAGAAGGAAATGGCAACCCACTCCAGTGTTCTTGCCTGGAGAATCCCAGGGACGGGGAAGCCTGGTGGGCTGCCCTCTACGGGGTCGCACAGAGTCGGACGCTACTGAAGTGACTTAGCAGCAGCAACAGCAATGTTCTTAAAATATCTCAAGATAAGAGAACTCATTCTGTATTTTAGAAACAGTATAATATAGTGGGTAAGAATACAGCTCTGTGAGTGACCTGACTCCTTGAGTTTAAATGCTGGCTCTGACATTTTCCAGCTGTGGGATCCTGGGCAAGTGGCTCGACCTTTTCATATCTGTTTCCTTCCTATGAAATGAAGATCATGCCTCATTAAGTGTAAGATTTTGATGAGTTAATAATTGTTCAGTGCTTATAATAGTGTCAGGGACATAGGAAAAGCTATATAAATGTTAGACACTAGTGTTACAGTTCGATATTCCATGGATCCAACCACATGAGGCGAAGCAATTCATGAAAATACGCACACACACAGAAGTACTATAATTCATGTGCTATTATTACTTTGAGAAGAATTTGTTTGAAAGGCTCATTAGCCGTGCATGCAATTATTTCAAAGATGCATAGACACCTTGAACAAAGTTGTGGTCAACTAAATGAATGTGAAATCTAGATCAGCTCTGACAGCCAATTTCATGATCTGATGGCCCTTCAATTCCTCTAGAGATAGAGCTCTTAGAAAGAAATGTTCCTATTACATTAACTTTTATCTTGAATGTTACTTCATTATGCTAATAGGCTCCCTATTGATCAACTCTATTCTTCATTCTTCCCAGGCCTCAGGAAGAAATACTAAAATATGCAAGGACTAAAGAATAAATGAATTCGAGCAGCAGCTAAATACTATTTCACCACTTTCAAATTAAAAGTCAATTATGAGTGTTCTAAGGGGTAATTAGGAGTTCACAGACAGGATCACATCCTAGGAGATGCGATCTCCTAGGAGAAACCGTCCCACCCATCCCGACTGTAGCCATCTCTCTCCCACTGTCTCCTCTCCGTGCAGTCAGTTACCTCACCTGTGTTTCTTATGTCACATTTCTGTTATTATCTCACTGTATTTTAACTCATGACCACAACACATTCCTATTTACCCTTCTGGACTATGAATTCCTAAACACCAGACCCAGGACTGATTCATCTTTGCAGGTACCCTAATGAGGTTTTATCAAATTGATTTGAAGTTCCTGAAAGACCACATTCATGTTTAAGTATTTGACACCAAGACAGTATTTCAAATAGCATTCCTGCTAGAATATAAGTTCTTTGAGAGCCGTGATTTGGAGCTAGGTGATTCACTTCAGTATGCATGGAGAACAGTGTCTGACTCAATAAACATTAAGGGAGGGAACAGAGGAGATGCCTAGAGCTTAAGTGCTCTTTATGGTTTCTGTATCAGAATAGGACTGAGAATTAGCCAGACTTTGCAACAACAATACAGAAAAAGATGATGAACGCATTTATTTTTCCCATGTTCTAGCTTCCACTCTACTCTGTAGATCACCCATAAAAAGTCTCACCCCAAGACAGGCAAAAGCTATGAGAATTCAAATTTACCAAGTGTTTCATTTAATACTCTTGTTGAGGGTTACTTAAAACAGTGTTTAGTTTATTTATGCTCCAAAGACTGGATGGGATTCCTAGGCCTTAAAAATCCCTAAGCACCAGCGTGGAACCAGGGCTCCATGACATTGTCTTTGCAGCTATAGAGGTGACTAACACAGGAGACATGAAGTTCTCCTTGCTGAAAACTTAGGATTTGCTTGTTGAAAGTAACCTAATTTGTGCGCCATGTCCCTTCTGTTGGAGATCTTGTCGATGTTTTTAGTTTTATATTAATCGAAGTGAAGAGAACATTAAAAAGCAGTATCGAATGGCACCCACAAGAGAGACTTTCATTCTTCAGAAAAGATATCTCTGTGGCTGCAAAGTGACCCCTGAGCCTGGCCCACCGTGGGCCTCTGTGACATCTGTCCCTTCAAGGGCCTCAAGCAAGCGTGGTTAAGTGGCACATAGGGCACCACAGGGCACCATGGGACAAACTCACATGGCTCCCTGGGAGCAGAGAATGCTGGCCTTGGCATGGCCAGTTTATCCTGGGAAAGTCAAGTTTGGGGGGGCGTTGGTTCTCCGGGCTCCTAACTGATAGCTTATGGTGCATCATGACTGCTCGCCACTGCTGTAATTTTATGCCAGCTGCATTAATAAAATGAAAAACTTTAGTAATATTGCCCTTTTAATAAAAAAAATAGTTGTTCTTTTTGACTCAATAATAATTTACTGTAGGTTTTAAAGAATAAAGAAAATAAAAGGCCATCACCATTGTGTTCTCCTCTCCTCATATAAAAACACTGAACCTACGAAATGAACAATAGTGGCATTTCTGTAGTCAAGAAATTCATGGGTAATATTTCTGAGAAACTGAATTCTGATTACCAGAAATCCTGCTCACCTTCTTTCTGCTTTTCTTTATCCCATCCCCTGCCTCTCTCTTTCATCCATCCATCCATCCATCCATCCATGCATCCATCCACCCACTAGGGAATGGATTCACAAACATGGATTAAGATATGGCTCCTAGTTATTAGGAAACTCACAAATTTTGTGTCACGTGTAACATAATGAGATACTTAGCAGAAAAGCTATTAAATCAAAATATATTCAAAACAAGTTTTTTTTGATAATGAATACATTTAAAATATGTTAAGTACAAAGACATCACATTTGTGCTTGAATAACACAAACCAGTTATCATAACTGCAGCATAATTGCTTTTCCTCTTCCCAGTACATCAGACAAAGGAACAGAATTTGTTGCGTTGAAAAAAATGGATTATTTAGAAGCCAGAATGTGAGTAATTTACTGATGTGCTTTTAATCTTTGTCAGCCATTAGTTTTAATTGCTTCCATAAACCAAAGATGGCAAAGAAAAAGCATAACATATGGTTTATATGAAATTTTTTAGAAGAAAAATATTATTTTGACTGGCTTAATGTTTACTAGAATCTACATCCCACTGAAGAAAAGACACATCATTATAATAACAATCTTTTGTCACTGGGATTAATTTCATAAAGAATTTATGTCCACTGTTGTTGTGCTGAGAATACCAAATAATCATGATAGATGTTGGTACAGATTGGAGTCAAAATGTCACTTACCTCCCCTGAGGGAAGACAAGAAGCTACTAAAATAGATAAATCATTGTCAGAAATTAGAGTTCTCCATTACCCAACAACATATTAATTTCCCGTTTACTAAGCAACTAATGTAACAGCAAAGAAATAGCTGGGAAGAAGATGCTTAAGTACTGACCTTCTGGTTTCAAGATGAAGCTCATGGCTGCTGCACAGCTGCTCGCTGAAGGCCTGAAGGGCCCAATTCAGAGTTTCCTCAGCTGAGGACAGTATTTGTTGTAACAAATTACAACAACTGATAGAGTTCTGCAATGTTCTTCACTATCAGCAAAGAGAAGGAGATTTGAGAGAGGAAGAGCGATAAAGGATCAAGGCTGTCATCTTCCTCCTTGCAGGAAAGAGGAAGTCAGATTTTAGAGCAGAGAACTCTTAATGGGTGGTTGCTTGGGTCTGTTTTCAAAGAACTTTATTCTAGACACTGGTAAAGAGATATACATAACCATGAAGCTGCACTAATGGAAAATCTGTGTGTGTACAGGGACATACTGAGTTCTAAAAGGCCCTGGTTAGCAACAAAAGTTTACTGTATAGCATAGTGAAATATAGCCAATATCTTGTAAAGCCTATAACAGAAAATAATCTGAAAAATAATATGTGTATATGTATAACTGAATCATCTTGTTGTGCACCTGAAACATTGTAAATCAACTATACATCAATAAAATAGAAATATTAAGAAAAACATAAATAAAAGGCAGTGGTGGCAAAGTGCAAGTTTGGGCATTAACCATTCTCTTCTCACACCTCTAATTTCTTGAATGCTGTCCTCTTTAATAAAACAATGATATACCTGAATCCTCAGAATCTTACTTTCCATGCCAAACTCAAATGTGAGGAGCTCACAGTGTTGATCTAAACATTAGCTCAATTTCTGGAAAAACAAGTAAATGCCAACAAGGCACTTCTGGGGTTAGCCCTTCCCATTAAGTTTCATAACACTTGTTTCCTAAGGAACAACACTCTCACCCAAGGAAAACAACTTCAGAGTTGGTGCCAAAACTCTTTTGAGGTTTGAATTATTGCCCACTAATAAGAGCAAAATTTATTGAAGCAGATACCTCAGATGAACAAATAAAAACTTGGAATTATCAGCAAAGCTAAAAACTTACTATAAAATCATTTAAATAAATGAAATAAAACCACATGAGGAAGAGAAAGAAGGATAAAATTGCAGGCAGAGGCACAAAAACTAAAAAAGACTAAAATGCAGATGACCACTCATTGCCTAGCTCAGAATTTCTCTGCCAGCCTTCCTTTAATCATCAGGAAGAGGCTACAGAGGGAATATATCCACAGTAAAAGCCATATATGACAAACACAGATGACATCATACTCAGTGGTGAAAAGCTGAAAGCATTCCCTATAACATCAGGAACAAGACAATGAAATGATGCCAACTCTCACCACTTTGATTCAACACAGTTTGGGAAGTCCTAGCCACAGCAATCAGAGGAGAAAAATATTAATAAATAAAAGGCATTCAAACTGGAGAGGATGAAGTAGAACTGTCACTGTTTTCAGATGACAAATACAATACATATAAAACCCTAAAGATGCTACCAGAAAACTACAGCTCATGAATGAATTTGGTAAAGTTGTAGGGTACAAACTTAATATACAGAAACTGGCTGCATTTCTGTACATTAACAAGAAAATATAAAAAAGAGAAATTAAGGAAACAAATCCATTTGCAATTATATACAAAATAACAAAATATCTAGGACTAAACCTACCTGAGGAAGTAAAAGACCTATCTATATTCTGAAGACTATGATCTTCCCTGATGGCTCAGACAGTAAAGCATCTGCCTACAATGCGGGAGACCCAGGTTCAACCCCTGGGTCAGGAAGATCTCCTGGAGAAGGAAATGGCAATCCACTCTAGTATTCTTGCCTGGAAAATCTCATAGACAGAAGAATCTGGTAGGCTGCAGCCCATGGGGTTGCAGAATTGGGCATGACTGAGCAACTTCACTCACTCACACCCTGAAGACTATACGTCACCAATGAAAGAAACTGAAGTCAACATAAACAGATGGAAAGATACACTCTGTTCTTGATAGAAGTATCAATATTGTTAAAATGACCATATTACCAAGGCAATCTACACATTCAGTGCAATTCCTATCAAATCATCAATGGCATTTTCCATAGAATTAGAACAAAAATATTTAAAATTTGTATGGACATACAAGAGACCCTTGTCTTGAGAAAGAAGATTGGAGCTGGAAGAATCAAACTCCCAATGTCAGATTATACTACAAAGCTACAGTTCAGTTCAGTCGCTCAGTTGTGTCCGACTCTGCGACCCCATGAATCGCAGCACGCCAGGCCTCCCTGTGCATTACCATCTCTCGGAGTTCACTCAGACTCACGTCCATGAGTTAGTGATGCCATCCAGCCATCTCATCCTCGGTCGTCCTCTTCTCCTCCTGCCCCCAATCCCTCCCAGCATCAGAGTCTTTTCCAATGAGTCAACTTCGCATGAGGTGGCCAAAGTACTGGAGTTTCAGCGTTAGCATCATTCCTTCCAAAGAAATCCCAGGGCTGATCTCCTTCACAATGGACTGGTTGGATCTCCTTGCAGTCCAAGGCACTCTCAAGAGTCTTCTCCAACACCATAGTTCAAAAACATTGATTCTTTACAAAACTACAGTAATCAAAATAGTCTGACAATGGCACAAAAGATACACACAGATTAACAGAACAGGGTAGAGAACTCAGAAATAAGCTAATGCATCTATAGTCAATTAATCTATGACAAAGGAGGCAAGAATATAATGGAGATAATATAGTCTCTTCAATAAGTAGTGCTGAGAAAACTGGACAGCACATGTAAAAGAATGAAATTAGAACATTCTCTAATGCAATATATAAAAATAAACTCAAAATGGGTTAAAGACATAAATGTAAGGCTAGATCCCATAAAACTCTCAGAAGCATAGCCAGAACAGTCTCTGACATAAATTGCAGCAATATTTTTTGAATCTGTCTCCTAGAATAGTGAAAATAAAAGCTAAGGTAAGCAAATAGGATCTAATTAAACTTAAAAGCTTTTGCATAGCAAAAGAAACCATAAAAAAGTCAACCTACAGAATGAAAGAAAATATTTGCAAAGAACATAGCTAACAAGGGTTAATTTCTAAAATACAATACGAGGAGCTCACACAGCTCAGTAAAAAAAAATAAAAATAAATAGGTAGAAGACCTAAATAGACTTTCTCCAAAGAAGACATACAGATATTCAATAGGCATAAGAAAAGATGCTCAGCATCACTAACTGATAGAGAAATAGAAATCAAAACTAATCAGAACTATGATGAGGTTATCACCTCACACTGGTCAGAATGGCTATCATTAAAAAGTCTACAAATAATAAGTGCTAGAGAAGGTATGGAGAAAATGTTGATGGGGATGTTAACTGGTGCAGCACTATGGAGAACAGCAGCTATGATTTTTCCAGTAGTAATGCACGGATGTGAGAGTTGGATCATAAGGAAGGCTGAGTGCCAGAGAATTGATGCTTTGAACTGTGGTGTTCGAGAAGACTCTTGAGAGTCCCTTGGACTGCAAGGAGATCAAACCAGTCAAATCCTAAAGGAAATCAACCCTCAATATTCATTGGAAGGACTGATGCTGAAGCTGAAGCTCCAATACTTTGGCTACCTGATAACAAAGAGCTGACTCATTGGAAAAGACCCTGATGCTGGAAAAGACTGAGGGAAGGAGGAGGAGATGACAGAGGATGAGATGGTTGAATGGCATCATCAACTCAGTGGACATGGGTTTGAGCAAACTCCAGGAGATAGTGAAGGACAGGGAAGTCTGATGTATTGCAGTAGATGAGGTCACAAAGAGTAGGATACAACTTAGCAATGAACAAAACAATATGATCCTGTAAACCCACTCCTGGACACACATGCAGAGAAAATCATAATTTGAAAAGATACTTGCACCCCAATATTCACTTTAGCACTATTTACAATAGCCAAGACATAGAAGCAACCTAAATGTCTATAAACAGAGGAATGGATAAAGAAAATGTGGTACATATTCACAATAGAATATTACTTAGCCATAAAAAGAATGAAATAATGCCAGTTACTGCAACATGAATGAATCTAGAGATCATCATACCGAGTGAAGGCAGAAAGAGACAAATATCATGCGACATTACTTACATATGGAATCTAAAAAAATGATATCAAGGTATTTACAAAGCAGAAACAGACTCACAGACTTCAAAAATAAACTTGCTAAGTCACTTCTGTCGTGCCCGACTATGTGCGACCCCAGAGACAGCAGCCCACCAGGCTCCCCTGTCCTTGGGATTCTCCAGGCAAGAACACTGGAGTGGGAACTTATGATTACCAAAGAGGAAAGGTGGGGAAGGGATATATTGGGATTTTGGCATTAACAGACGTACACTACTATGTATTAAATAGGTAAATAACCAGGATCTACTGTATAGCACAGGAAACTATATTTGATATCCTGTAATAAGCTATACTGGAAAAGAATCTGAAAAAGAACATATATATATGTATATATACATACACACACACACATATACTATATAACTAACTAACTTAGCTATAAAAGACGCTTACTCCTTGGAAGGAAAGTTACGACCAACCTAGATAGCATATTAAAAAGCAGAGACATTACTTTGCCAACAAAGGTCTATCTAGTCAAGGTTATGATTTTACCAGTGGTCATGTTTGGATGTGAGAGTTGGACTGCAAAGAAAGCTGAGTGCCGAAGAATTGATGCTTTTGAACTATGGTGTTAGAGAAGACTCTTGAGAGTCCCTTGGACCGCAAGGAGATCCAACCAGTCCATTCTGAAGGAGATCAGCCCTGGGTGTTCATTGGAAGGACTGATGCTAAAGCTGAAACTATACTTTGGCCACCTCATGCAAAGAGTTGACTAATTGGAAAAGACTCTGATGCTGGGAGGGATTGCGGGCAGGAGAAGAAGGGGACGACAGAGAATGAGATGGCTGGATGGCATCACTGACTCAATGGACGGGAGTCTGAGTGAACTCTGGGAGTTGGTGATGGACAGGGAGGCCTGGCATGCTGCAGTTCATGGGGTCGCAAAGAGTTGGATACACTGAGCGACTGAACTGAACTGAAGATTTTAAACAGATATTTCTCAAAATGCGGTCTACTAAACCTTCCTCAGCTTGTTACCACAGCAAGGGTTCTACCTTAGATTTCCACCCAAGGGCAAGGGTTCCACCTTAGGGTTACTGAGTCATTTGGGCTCTTGGGAAATGGGACCTAAGCATTTTCCCAGAGAGATTTCTATACATACTAAAATTCTGAGATTTGAAATAGTTTTTACAGTGTTTTGGTGGTTAGCTAAAACCAGACATTCTCCTGCCATTCTTTCCTATATTTGTATAAACTGGATTCTTGTTTTCCAGTCGCCAGTTAAAAAGGTACCATCTTAAGACTGACAGCTGCCCTCCCATAGTGTTTCTAAGAACCCACTGCTCCAGCTGCATCAGGGGCTGGGAGGGGCCCCAGAAGACAGGACTGTGGCTCTTACGAAAGGGGTAGCCAGGAATTAAATGAGCAATGAACAAAGGAAGCACTATGTGAAATTTTTGCTTAGGGCTCCAGGTTACATTTATGATACTGAGCGATACGTGTTTTAATGTGCAGTTCTAAACAGAAAATTTCAATAAGTTTGTTTTTCCAAAGAAGACAGAAGTGGCTGTCCAGCTAAACTCAATTTTTAATATTAGGAAGAAATGCTGGGATTTTAACTCAGTCTTCCCATGCAACATCTAAATGAAACCAAAGAAATATCTCAACTAGGAAAAGCATTTTATAGTTTTCTTTACCTCAAAAATTTACTACAGCAAGTAAAACAGGACAAAGAATTATGTACCATCCTAAAATGATTCTACTCATTCTTCAAAAAGCAATGGGTCTATCTTTAGCACAAAACAATATTTTCATAAATGTTCTATATTTTCACATGTAAATCAAGGAAGTAACTCAACACTTTGGAAAAATGAAGAGCAAAGTTTGAAGCAATGGAATTATTTCCAGATATTAGAAACCCATGAGGCATAAGCTCTTTTCATGAGTTTATATAAGCACATCTCCACCCTCCTTAAATGAGAATGACAAGCCACTCAGTCCCTATAAAATGGTACACTCCAGGACAGACATTAATTCAAGGCTTTATTGTATTTATGATTGTGCTGCTCACATATAAACATCAAGAAGAAAGAAGGAAAACAAAGATAGTGCTAAGTTGTGTCCAACTCTTGCGACCCCACCCTAGGCTCCTCTGTCCAGGGGATTCAAGAATAAACCTTCCTCAGCTTGTTACCACAGCAAGGGTTCTACCTTAGATTTCCACCCAAGGGCAAGGGTTCCACCTTAGGGTTACTGAGTCATTTGGGCTCTTGGGAAATGGGACCTAAGCATTTTCCCAGAGAGATTTCTATACATACTAAAATTCTGAGATTTGAAATAGTTTTTACAGTGTTTTGGTGGTTAGCTAAAACCAGACATTCTCCTGCCATTCTTTCCTATATTTGTATAAACTGGATTCTTGTTTTCCAGTCGCCAGTTAAAAAGGTACCATCTTAAGACTGACAGCTGCCCTCCCATAGTGTTTCTAAGAACCCACTGCTCCAGCTGCATCAGGGGCTGGGAGGGGCCCCAGAAGACAGGACTGTGGCTCTTACGAAAGGGGTAGCCAGGAATTAAATGAGCAATGAACAAAGGAAGCACTATGTGAAATTTTTGCTTAGGGCTCCAGGTTACATTTATGATACTGAGCGATACGTGTTTTAATGTGCAGTTCTAAACAGAAAATTTCAATAAGTTTGTTTTTCCAAAGAAGACAGAAGTGGCTGTCCAGCTAAACTCAATTTTTAATATTAGGAAGAAATGCTGGGATTTTAACTCAGTCTTCCCATGCAACATCTAAATGAAACCAAAGAAATATCTCAACTAGGAAAAGCATTTTATAGTTTTCTTTACCTCAAAAATTTACTACAGCAAGTAAAACAGGACAAAGAATTATGTACCATCCTAAAATGATTCTACTCATTCTTCAAAAAGCAATGGGTCTATCTTTAGCACAAAACAATATTTTCATAAATGTTCTATATTTTCACATGTAAATCAAGGAAGTAACTCAACACTTTGGAAAAATGAAGAGCAAAGTTTGAAGCAATGGAATTATTTCCAGATATTAGAAACCCATGAGGCATAAGCTCTTTTCATGAGTTTATATAAGCACATCTCCACCCTCCTTAAATGAGAATGACAAGCCACTCAGTCCCTATAAAATGGTACACTCCAGGACAGACATTAATTCAAGGCTTTATTGTATTTATGATTGTGCTGCTCACATATAAACATCAAGAAGAAAGAAGGAAAACAAAGATAGTGCTAAGTTGTGTCCAACTCTTGCGACCCCACCCTAGGCTCCTCTGTCCAGGGGATTCAAGAATACTGGAGTGCTTTGCCACTTCCTTCTCCAGGTGCCACATATAAATATAAAGCTGTAACTGAACATGCATCGTAGCTTCTGGGCTCTTTAGAGTAGTAGTGAGGAGTGCAATCACTGCCATTCATTGTCTCTGTTTCCTGCTTCTCTGATCTCCCTCTCTGGTGCTCAGGAATCACCCATGACCAACTCAAGGGCAGGCTGGGATTCATACTCTGAGGTGAGGTCTAGGTTCCCAGGTTGTTACAGACCACACTGTGAGAAGCAAGATGCTAATCTATGCTCTATGTGTCAAAAAGAAAAGGAGAAGCTGAGAAATTAAAGGAAACACTGAAGGAAGGGAAGAAGTTTTACTGAGTTACCTAGTAAGTGCCAAGCAGAGGGAGATGGACTTTGATTCACAAATTCCAACACAATCCTTTCTGACAGATGTCATGCCCAAGTGCAGCCTCCACAAGTCAAAAGACAGAGAAAAATTCAGGGAGATAGTCAATCATTCACAAAAAGTTTGAAGGTGAAAAGCAGAACCTTGAAGGGAAGATAGAAGGAATGTATTAAATTCAATTTTCCCTTGCAATCCAAGGGACTCTCAAGAGTCTTCTCCAACACCATAGTTCAAAAGCATCAATTCTTCAATGCTCAGCTTTCTTCACAGTCCAACTCTCACATCTGTACATGACTACTGGAAAAACCATAGCTTTGACTAGATGGACCTTAGTCAGCAAGTAATGTCTCTGCTTTTGAATATGCTATCTAGGTTGGTCATAATTTTTCTTCCAAGGAGTAAGCGTCTTTTAATTTCATGGCTGCAATCACCATCTGCAGTGATTTTGGAGCCCCAAAAAATAAAGCCTGACACTGTTTCCACTGTTTCTCCATCTATTTCCCATGGAGTGATAGAACTGGATGCCATGATCTTCGTTTTCTGAATGTTGAGCTTTAAGCCAACTTTTTTGCTCTCCTCTTTTACTTTCATTCAGAGGCTCTTTAGTTCTTCACTTTCTGCCGTAAGGGTAGTGTCATCTGCATATCTGAGGTTATTGATATTTTTCCTGGCAATCTTGATTCCAGCTTGTGCTTCTTCCAGTCCAGCGTTTCTCATGATGTACTCTGCATATAAGTTAAATAAGCAAGGTGACAAGATACAGCCTTG
Organism: Madoqua kirkii; assembly: GCA_006408675.1. NCBI lineage: Eukaryota > Metazoa > Chordata > Mammalia > Artiodactyla > Bovidae > Madoqua > Madoqua kirkii. The sequence goes on along the minus strand of SJYC01005571.1, from coordinate 10,785 downwards.
ACGTACTCCTTTTCCTATTTGGAACCAGTCTGTTGTTCTATGTCCAGTTCTAAGTGTTGCTTCCTGGCCTGCATACAGATTTCTCAAGAGGCAGGTTAGGTGATCTAGGCAGTAAATAAAAATCAGTTGTCTTTTTCCATAATTAAATGTTCCGAACTTGCCTCCCCATCACATATATATATATATATATATATATATATATATATGTAACTGAATCGCTGTGCTGTTCATCTGAAACTAACATGATATTGCAAGTCAACCATAATTCAATTAAAGAAAAAATCTTAAAAAAAGAATCATCCAGTACATTTGGTAAAGTGAAGCCCTCAGTCTTCATACTGAACTACTGAATCAGTCCAGGTTGATTCTGATCACTTTTCTAGTCTATGAGATCAGGAAATACTGGGTTTTTATTTTGTTTTGTTCTTAGGAATTCTGAATATTTAAACCTCAAAGTGGTCTTATTCTTCTGCAGTGTGGTGGAGGAATAAGATAGGCCAGAACAGAATAAAGGAGAACAGTGAGGCTCCCACAGCTCCAGGGGCCTGTCCAAGACCACTCAATTCCTTTTAGAGGAGCCAAGACTTGCTTTCTTGTCTCCAGAAGCCAAATTCAGTAAATCATAACCATAAAATTAAATAAAGTAATTTTAAAACAGAACAATAACCAGGAAGATTATCTTCTTGAAATTTTTTTTTAAAAGAACAAACGATTCAATTTAGCAACCATTATTCTGTGCACAACACAGTGTTAAATCCTGCAGAAAATTTAAAAATGGATAAAACAAAAATCTCTCCAGTTCTTAGGTTTGTGAAAGATGTAGTCAAGATTCTGGTTCCCACAAAGCCCCTGGCCCCTGCCCAGTGTTCACGCCTTCCCACTTTAGAGGATTATGCCTGGGTCAGACTAATTTTTGATGCACCATGCTTTATCAAAGGGGAAGTCCCCCAATACCATCCCAGTTGCTGACTACTAAATTTCCACTGTATGGAAGATAATTATTAATGGAGGCAAATAAGGAGAGATATACACTCTCAAAGTTGAAAGATAAGAGGGAAAACATAAATTTATAGTGTATTTTTATTGCCGTGTACTTGATGCACATTATGAGTCCATATGTATTTCTTTTGGTGCATCTTAATGGGTTGTTCACTACAGAGAAAGCAATCCATGGGTACTCAGAGAAGTTTCTTTCTGCTGATTTGGAAAATGAAGTTTTCTAATGAACTGTCTCTTATTTTGTGGATATTTTTGTTTACTGGATCCTCCCTTTTTTATCATAGTTCCTCTTCTGAGCTAATCAAGATTATTAATACTTACCTGGAGAAGGAACTGGCAACCCACTCCAGTACTCTTGCCTGGAGAATCCCATGGAGGGAGGATCCTGGTAGGCTACAGTCCATGGGGTCGCAAAGAGTTGGACATGACTGACAAACTGCTAACTATTATAGCATGTGTACAGGCATTTATTTGTATATTCCCACATTCAATAAAATAAAGTTTTCAACAATCCAGGAGGATTGAAGTTCAAGGGAAATGTTTGATAGTAATAATAATACACACTTACTATGTCCATGCACTTTTATAATCATTTTGTAAATACTGACCTATTTAATCTTTATAAACTACCTTGTAAAGAAATAGATAAAAGGAGAGTTCAGACAGCACACCCAAGTCATACAACTGCAAGTTGGTGCTTGAGCTCAGACAGCTTGATTGAAAGCGCACATCACAGGCAGTACTGGTCGTGCCTTGGGAGCGTGCCTTTTGCATATTTCTAAGAAGCACTGTGGCGTGATGCGAAAGGACTGGTCTTGGAGTCTGATAGCTGTGGGTTTAAATCTTGTCTCTGCTATATGCTAGTTGTATCCCCTTAGGCAAGTTACTTAAAATCACTAGACTTCAGTTTCCTCACTTGTAAGGCAGGATCAATAGTATCTACTGGGCAGGGTTTGGGAGATAATTAGAAGCAATGTATGAAAAGAAACAAGGACAGTGCCTGGCATATAAACAATGAATAAGCAGTAGCTATTATCACTGTGTATAAAGAAAATTAATATATTGATGACAAGGTTAATATGTTACTAATTTTTAATGCGAAACAAATTATGTGCGATGGAAACAAAAATAAATGTCTATGTGAGTATTTGTTCATATATTAAACACACTACATATTTCATGGTGTATATTTGACCTCAATCAAAAGTCAGTGTTATACAACAAAAGAGTGGACGTAAACTGTACATGACTTGGAATATTATATGAAATTATGAATGAATTTTTTGATAACTTGAGCTTTCACATATTCAGTGTTCCAGCTGAAGGAAATTATTCTTAATACATATACCTGAAGAATACTTATACTTAAAATCTCATTAATGTATTTTCATATTCTGTCATTGTAGGATGAAATTTTTATAGATGTACAGGTAGAAATATTTAAGGAAAAGGCTCTGGGGAAAATCAGATCATGATTTGTAGCTATATTTCAGGGTTTCTTAAGATTTTGAAGTATATAATCTAGCTAAAATGTGAGTTATCAAAATGACATTTCAAAATATCAAAATAGACATTATTTTCCTACTTAAGTGAATTATCAAGTATTAATTCGTATTCTTAGCATTTAGTCCATTTATTCCTTAATAGTAAGTGGGGTAATTAAGTCCAGTCAGAATGGCCATCATCAAAGATCCTATAAATAATAAGTGCTAGAGAGGGTATGGAGAAAAACAAACTCTCCTACACTGTTGGTGGGAATGTAAATTGGTATAGCCACTATGGAGAACAGTATGGAGGTTCCTTAAAAAATAAAAAATAGAGCTACCATATAATCCTGCAATCCCACTGCTGGGCATATATCTGGAGAAAACTCTAATTGAACAAGATATATGAACCCCAGTGGTCACTGAAAGGGTTCACTGAACCCCAACATTTACAATAGAGGCATGGAAGCAACCTAAGGGTCCATCAACAGATGAATGGATACAAAATATGTGGGATATACATACCATAGGATATTATTCAGCTGTTAAGAGTGAAAGAATGCTATTTGCAGCAACATGGACCTAGACATTACCATACTAAGTGAAGCAGACAAAGAAAAATAGAATGTTATATCATAAATATCACATATGATATCATATGATATCACATATTGCTTATATATGCAATCTAAAAAGATACAAATGAACTTATTTACAAAACAGAAATAAAACCACAGGCAAAGAAATAATTTATGGTTACCCAGGAAGAAAGGAGAGGGAGAGATAAATTAGGAATTTGGGATTAACATATAGACATTCCTATATATAAAAGAGATAGTCAACAGGGACCTAAGCAATCTTTACAGCTTTTAGTTTGCTGTCTGTATTCTAATAGAATGAATTAGCTTTAGCTCTTTTCTCTTATTCTGTGAAATCTCTTCTGAATAATTCAAATACATAAATTATTTATGATCAATATAATGTTACAATGTTAAAGAAAAATTGCTGAAGGAAAATACATTCTCGCTATAGTCTAATCTGTTGCATGGTTCAGATTTTACTTTTAAAGATTTTCATGAAATATAAAACATTTAAACATTTTCTGTATTTTCACATTATTGAATTTTTGCTAACCCCATGAGTCAAGATCAGTACTTCAAGGAAGAATTCTAATGTGAAGCGAAAACAGTGAATGAATAATTGAATTCCAGGCCTAGATCTGTACTCCACACTCTGTGCATGACATTTGGTAACTCAATCTTTCTGGACCTTTTTATTTTCTTCAATAGAATAGGACTCTCAAGACTTCCTTTGACCACCGTACAGCTGTTATGAAGTTCAAATGATATATAGCTTGTGAAAGTACTTTGGAAACTATTAAGCCTTATGCAAACTTAAAATACAGCTTCCCCAATGGCTCAGTGGTAAAGAATCTGCCTGAAATGCAGGAGACTTGCAGAAGATGTGGGCTCGATCCCTGGGTTAGGATGATCCTTTGCAGAAAGACATGGCAACCAGCTCCAGTATTCTTGCCTCGGAAATCCAATGGACAGAGGAGCCTGGCGGACTATAGTCCACGGAGTCACAAAGAGTCAGTCACAACTGAGAGACCAAACGACAACAAACTTGGAATGTTGTTGTTCAGTTGCTCCAGTCATGTCCATCCAACCATCTCGTCCTCTGCTGCTTCCTTCTCCTCCTGCCTTAATCTTTCCCAGCATCAGGGGCTTTTCCAATGAGTCAGCTCTTTGCATCAGGTGGCCAAAGTATCGGAGCTTCAGCATAAGTCCTTCCAGTGAATATTCAGGACTGATATCCTTTAGTTTTAATTGGTTTGATCTCCTTGCTGACCAAGGGACTCTCAAGAGTCTTCTCCAGCACCACAGTTCTAAAGCATCAATTTTCAGCACTCAGCCTTCTTTATGGTCCAACTCTCATATCTGTACAAAACTACTGGAAAAACCATAGCTTTGATTATATGGACCTTTGTCGACAAAGTGACATCTCTGCTTTTCAATTATACATAAATTTCAATAAAAATAAAAGGAAGGGTGGAGATGAAAGATTTCCATGTAGACAACACTGGGAATGTTCCCTTCTCTCCTCATGCCTGTTGTGGTTGCAGAAATTTCTGCCACTAGGGACAAAGTAGCCCTCCTTTTACATCACAACAGGGATGAGTCCAAACACTAAAGAGTTTCTCTGATGCGCTTTTCTTTCAAAATATGTAGTTCTTTGACTCCAGTCTGGTCCAGTCAGCTCCCATCTCAGACCCTTGGGTTCAGCATCACCATTTTCCAAGAGCTCAGAAACACGCTTGCCACCATATGCATTTAAGAGCTAAGATTATTCTCTGAAAAGTTGCAGATATCTCCACTGAGCCCATTCTCTGTCTGAAGTTTTATTATTGGAGCTGTCTGCAGCAGATCAAACTGCAAAACAGAAGTGAGAAAGCACAGATGTGGAGGGTGGTGATAGTAGTCAAGGGATGGGGTGCGGGACAGGTGAACATAAGAACACTATTCCTCACCGGCTTTCTTTTATCACTTGGAATAAGATCCCTCACCCTTTCTTAAAAGGCAAGGGAGAAGGAAATTTAGAGCTTTTTCTATTGTGTGAACCCAAGATACACAGAAATCCTAGTCAAAGGCAACAAATTGAGGATGGTGGAAAAGGAAGTATGTAGCTCAACCCTCAGATCTTTGTTGAGACAGACAAGAGATGTCAGTTTGGAATAAGAAGTGTGCCTTGCAGGTCGCATTTGGCTCTTCTCTGCTTACGCTTAACCAGCTCTTTAGCTCCTCTGTCTTTAGAGCATCAGCCACACTCTTCTCCCATCTCTCACATCTGTCTCTTTGGAACATCTATTCCAGGTTCGTGAAGCTGGACGGGTGCCTAATCTGCCTGATACCAAAGGGAAGTGAAGAAGGCAAGGACCTGTGCCATGCAGCAGGGCACCTCCAGTATCCTGGGTGACCAGCTTCTGCAGACCTGTGAGACTCTCAGTAGCTTACTTTTAATAGTCGGTGGGTTAAGCAGATCTCTGGGTTTCCAGTTTCTAGGAAGTTGGTCTTTATTTACAAAATTATTTTTGTTGGAAAATGCATCCCAATTGCTAATAAACAGTCTTGCAAAGCACAATTAACTGCTAAACTCAGAAAGATGAAAAAAGGAAACACAAACCACAACAAAACCAACTGTCATATCTGCAGGCGTGTCAAAGCTTAGCAATAAAGAAAGAACTAATAGGAGTCTTTCTTCCTTTTTGCAACAATTGTAAAGGTAATCGCCCTCTGTTGGTAGTTTATGGGTCTATCCAAAATGACTTTTTTCTACGCAGAATTCCAGATGATATACCTAAAGAAGAATCTGTCCTTTGGCAATTCTCATTTCTGTACTTTTAATTCCAAGAAAAGGTCACGAAGGACATTGATCACGTGGCAACTCCACTGGGAAATGACAGACCATGCCAGTCATACAAGATGGGTTGATATAAGTACAGCCACATTGATTCTCTGACATCTTTCTTTTACCCTTTTATGCCAAATATAGAAAAAGAAAAGACTAAAAAATGTGTGTCCTGATGAACCAAAGGGAGTATAACTACTGATGAAACACATAAATAAGGGAAAAAAACATCAGACTCATAAGAATTCATACAAATGGAAGTAGGTAAAAGATTACCTTGTCTGATTTTATGCATGGCCTTTCTGATCTCAATGCATTTCCAATGTATTTCCATATCAGTCTTCACAATCCTCTTCAAGGTTGTTTTTAATAACTAATGTTTACTGAGCACTTTCTGTGTGGAAAGCACTGTGCTAAATTCTTGGCATCCACTGTCTTATTTGAAACTCACGACAGCACCAGGAGACTGTCTTATGGCAATCATTGTTTGACACACAAGGACACTGAATTATACAGAGGCGAACATGGTTATTTGTACTAAGTAGCTTCAGTCGTGTCCAACTCTTTGAGACTCTATGGACTGTAGCCTACCAGCCTCCTCTGTCCATGGGATTTCCCAGGCAAGAATACTGGAGTGGGTTGCCATACTCCTCTCCAGAGGACCTTTCCAACCCAGAGATCAAACCTGCATCTCTTGCTTCATCTCCTGCACTGGCAGGCAGGTTATTTACAACTAGTGTTATCTGGACATGATTAAGCAATTGCAACTAAGGGCTGTAAGCTGGGCTATAATTGCAGGTGAACTCCAGAGCCTGTGTACTTCCTCACTCTACTCACTTTTTGTTTTCTAATATTCAGAGAGGTTATGCTATTTTCCCAGCTAGTAGTTAAGAACTTCATATGGGAAGCAAAGCAATCAACAGACAAGAGATTGTGATTCAAGAATGACCTTTTCCACCAACTTGATCAGTGAGTGGGATCGGTCATAGTATTTACAAAGTATTACAATAACTGTTTTTTTTTTCCATCTCTGACATATTTACAGTATTGAAACCTTTACTCAAGCAGGATTTTAGATTATTCATGAGTGAACTTTACGTTTTTCATTGAAGAGTACATATGTTGGTGGCAAAAAAAGCAGATGCTGGGAAAACCCATCACAGCTAATGCCTTGATGTATTGTGGCTTATTTGGGTCCATAATTTATCCTGACTTTCAGCTCTTGGTTAGTAGTATATCTTCAGGTTCAGTGCAGTGTGTACTCCAGTGGAAGCTAAAAGAAAAGAGCTTCAGAGTTTCCTCTTCATACCAAAATTCAGCTTCCTTTATTAAAGGGGAATCAGATAAGCAGCAAGAACAAGACCAAGAGCTGGTATTTTGAACACACCCAAGAGTTCCCTCAGCATAAGATGGGTCAGAAAAAACCTGAACAGTCCCCACAGATTTTTCTGGCATTTGCAGTATTTAATTTCAGTATCTACAAATTCTTTCTAAGCCAGAAGAATCCATCCAAATTCAAATAGACATCATAAATATATTATAATATGCACTGCAAATGATGGTGATTGTCAGGACAATGTATTTATTATTATTTCTGAGTCTAAGAATTAATCTTTAGAAAAAATTTTCCTTGCATAATTTTCAAGACAATTTCCCCCCAACACACATAGAGAAATAGGCTTCCCTGGTGGCTCAGTGGAAAAGAATCTGCCTGCCAAGCAGGAGATGCAAGTAGACATGGGTTCAATCACAGGATTGGGAAGATCCCCTGTAGAAGGAAAAGGCAACCCACTCCAGTATTCTTGCCAGGATAATCCCATGGATGGAGGAGCCTGGAAGGCTACAGTCCACGGGGTTGCAAAGACCTGGACATGACTGAGTGACTAGGCACCCATGTATGCCCACAGAGAAAGGGATATGACATTCACAGATGAATAAAGAGGATGCACATGTGGGTGACCCCGTGCAGGACGACTTCACTGGGACAGTCAAGCATCCAAACTTCAAACACCAGCTCAGGGATCTTCCAATTTCCATTTCTGTTTTTATCTCCCTTTCCCTGTACCATCCCTCCTGTGAACTCTTTCTATTACAGCAAACATGTCAGTGGTGCGATGTGGCTGTTCATTCTTTAAAAGAAGACTAAGCTGCAAGATTCTCACCTCTCTCCCAAAGTAAAAAGATTAAACTAACAGAGAAATAAGTTCCAGAAGAAGCCTCACTTTTGAAAATAGGCCACAAGGAAATGTTCATTTAGTCTGCATTTCTTAAGAGACAATAAAAAAGAATTTTTGATGCAGGATGTTCACTCCTGACTGCTTCATGTTTGATCATAGAATGTTTACTCCTGGAATCCTCTAATGGGTAATCTACAAAAGGTTGTTATCTCAGCCAATTATAACAAGGTAAATAACCACACAGCCAACCTACCCCAGCAAGCTCCATTTTCCAGTGGGAATTAGGGAGATGGAGGTGCAGGAAAGACTGATAGCAATGAAACATCACAACTAATCAAACTGTGTAAACATCAGCTTTAGTACCAAATGTACTCTGAACATGGACAATTCATACAACTCATGCCTTAAGGTTTGATCATTAGAAATATAGACTCCCAAACAATTTTTTATCATATGCAATTATTTATATGTAATCTACATACTATGAGGTTGACCAAATTATTCACAACAAATGAATCAATAGTGAACCAAAACTAATGATAGTTTTTATATAAAAATAACTGCAACTCAAATCAAAACTAAAATGAGATATCACCTCACACCAGTCAGAATGGCCCTCGTCAAAAAGTCTACAAACAATAAATGCTGAAAAGGGTGTGGAGAAAAGGGAACACTCTTGCACTGTTGGCGGGAATGTAAGTTGATATGTTCCCACATGGAAGACGGTATGGAGATTGTTTAAAAAACTAGGAATAAAACCACCATATGGCCCAGCAATCCCACTCCTAGGCAGATACTCCAAGGAAACCAAAATTGAGAGAGACATGTGCACCCCACTGTTCACTGTAGCACTATTTACAGTAGCTAGAACATGGAGGCAACCTAGATGTCCACTGACAGATGAATGGATAAAGAAGTTGTAGTGCATATACACAATGGAATACTACTAAGCCATAGAAAAGAACACATTTGAGTCTAGAACCTATTATACAGAGTGAAGTGAGTCAGAAAGAGAAAGATAAATACTGTATTCTAACACATATATACGGAATCTAGAAAAATGGTACTGAAGAATTTATTTATAGGGCAACAGTGGAGAAACAGACATAGAGAATAGACTTATGGACATGGGGAGAGGGGAGGAGAGGGTGAGAGGTAGGGAAAGAGTAATGTGGAAACTTACTTTACCATATGGAAAATAGACAGTCAACAGGAATTTGCTGTATGTCTCAGCAAACTCAAACAGGGGCTCTGCATCAACCTAGAGGGGTGGGAGGTTCAAAAAGGAGGGGATATATGTATAGCTGTGGCTGATTCACATTGAGATTTGACAGAAAACAGGAAAATTCTGTAAAGCAATTATTCTTCAATAAAAAATAAATTAAAAAAACCCTGCAACTGACAGACACAATCAACTAAAAATGGCATTAATGCTACACTGCTAAACAATTCTTACTATAGGACTCTGAAGATTCCGACTATGTGTGCACACAATAGGAGCTTCAAAATGTTACCACTTGTGGTGTGACAACTGGACTTCCTAGGACTCTACTGATACAGCATCCTCAGAACCTTTACCATGTTACTTCTACTAACAAACACTCAGTTCAGTTCAGTTGCTCAGTTGTGTCCGACTCTTTGTGACCCCATGAACTGCAGCACGCCAGGCCTCCCTGTCCATCACCATCTCCTGGAGTTCACTCAGACTCACGTTCATTGAGTCAGTGATGCCATCCAGCCATCTCATCCTCAGTCGTCCCCTTCTCCTCCTGCCCCCAATCCTTCCCAGCATCAGAGTCTTTTCCAATGAGTCAACTCTTCACATGAGGTGGCCAAAGTACTGGAGTTTCAGCTTTAGCATCATTCCCTCCAAAGAAATCCCAGGGCTGATCTCCTTCAGAATGGACTGGTTGAATCTCCTTGCAGTCCAAGGGACTCTCAAGAGTCTTCTCCAACTCCACAGTTGAAAAGCATCAATTCTTCGACAAATTTTTAGTAATCGATAAACCACTCAGTAGGTTACTAGTAAATACCCCATATGGAACATAAAACCGAATACCATGTGACCCTAAGAACAAATACAGTAACTCGGAATTTTAGACAAGTTCTCAGTCCATAAGGAGAATGTTTGAGGCCCACCACGGATTCAATGAATTCTATTCAGAGAAACTCTGAGTTAGAGACATTTCCCCATATGGAACATAAAACCGAATACCATGTGACCCTAAGAACAAATACAGTAACTCGGAATTTTAGACAAGTTCTCAGTCCATAAGGAGAATGTTTGAGGCCCACCACGGATTCAATGAATTCTATTCAGAGAAACTCTGAGTTAGAGACATTTACAAAGGCCCATAAGCATACTAGTAAGATGTATAAGAATGGAATATGAAACCACCCACAGAATTTTTCTTTAAAGAATATGAAAAAATGATAACACATATTATTGCTATTTATAGTAAAACATTAAATCTTTCCCTTTCAGATTGTGAAAGAAATACTTCTATCACTTCAGTTCAGTGTTTTACCAGAAGTCCTCACCAGAGCAGTAAAGATGAAAACAAAACATAAAACAAATGGTTTGGAAAGGAAGAAATAAAATTGATATTATTCATAGATTTTTCTTTATAAAAAATTCAAAATGAACTACAAAAATATATAAAAATTAGTAACTTGCTGAAAACAAATTTTTTATATTTTACTATTAACCTATGAAA
>SJYC01005570.1:0-35635 GCA_006408675.1 Madoqua kirkii | reverse complement strand
CTATGAAATATATTCACATATATTTTTAAATATTTCAAATATTCATTATTGTAGTAAGCTAGACAATTTACTTCTTAACCTCAATTTAAAACATAAATCCTTAAATTAATTCAGTCTTTCAATAAGATCTTTCCTTTTTGATATGGGAAAAAGAAGTAATTATTCTATTAAATTTATTATCCTATTCAAATCAAGTTAAAATGAATAATAAATTCAGCAGGACTAGAAAGCAAACTGAGCCACATATGACTTTAAGTTGTGCAAAGACAGAGATAATGTCTTGGGTAGGTTCCCCCTAAAAAATACTCCATCAGAGAAAACAGATTTAATTCACAGCAAGGGGCCTAGGTGAGGAGACGGGAGAGAGAGACTGTTGACAGACAAGGACAATAAGCATCTAATTCTAAGAGACAGTAAGCATAGGAATCTGGCCACAGTTACTTTTAGAAAGGAAAATGAAAGAAAACACAGAACCGGGAAGGTCTAGTTTAACACGTCAACAGCCTCAGTGGCTGACGGCAGGTGTGGAGGCTGTGGCGTCTCATGCTCTGAGGACATGTAGTGACTGGTAAATACATCAGGTCTTCAACTGCCCGGTGGGTCAGGGTCTTTCTATTTCATTCACTTCCATTTCCTTTGCTGTTCCCAGCAGCTTTCTTGATGTCAGTTTACATTAGTATGGTTTTCACAACTGGGTAAAAAAATAAAGTTTCTATGTCTAATTACTGTATATTGTCACCCTGCTTATAAACTTATATGCAGAGTACATCATGAGAAACGCTGGGCTGGAAGAAGCACAAGCTGGAATCAAGATTGCCAGGAGAAATATCAATCACCTCAGATATGCAGATGACACCACCCTTATGGCAGAAAGTGAAGAGGAGCTAAAAAGCCTCCTGATGAAAGTGAAAGAGGAGAGTGAAAAAGTTGGCTTAAAGCTCAACATTCAGAAAACGAAGATCATGTCATCTGGTCCCATCACTTCATGGGAAATAGATGGGGAAACAGCGGAAACAGTGTCAGACTTTATTTTTTGGTCTCCAAAATCACTGCAAATGGTGATTGCAGCCATGAAATTAAAAGACGCTTGCTCCTTGGAAGGAAAGTTATGACCAACCTAGATAGCATTATTCAAAAGCAGAGATATTATTTTGCCAACAAAGATCCGTCCAGTCAAGGCTATGGTTTTTCCAGTGGTCATGTACGGATGTGAGAGTTGGACTATTAAGAAGGCTGAGCACCAAAGAATTGATGCTTTTGAACTGTGGTGTTGGAGAAGACTCTTGAGAGTCCCTTGGACTGCAAGGAGATCCAACCAGTCCATCCTAAATGAGATCAGTCATGGGTGTTCATTGGAAGGACTGATGTTAAAGCTAAAACTCCAATACTTTGGCCACCTCATGTGAAGAGTTGACTCATTGGAAAAGACCCTGAGGCTGGGAGGGATTGGGGACAAGAGGAGAAGGGGACGACAAAGGATGAAATGGCTGCATGGCATCACCAACTCAACGGACATGAGTTTAGGTAAGCTCCGGGAGTTGGTGATGGACAGGGAGGCCTGGCGTGCTGCGATTCATGGGGTCGCAAAGAGTTGGACACGACTGAGCCACTGAACTGATGCCTAGTTAAACACTGGTAGTTATTTCTATGTTGAAATTTATGATGACTGTATTTAGATGACCTTTCCAATTTTATAATATATAGTCTGCATATGAACTGCAAGCATTAAAATATATAACTGCAAACATTATAATACTTGCACATAAGAACATTTTTTAATATCAATAATAACTTTTATAGCCAAAAGCGAATTAGACTTAGGAGATCATGAGAGACTAGCAGGTAACTTTCCTTTCTTTTCTTTTTTTTTTCCCTTCTCAAAAAGACTGTGAAACAACAGAACAGTCTGTGCTACATACATAATTAAGACAGATGTTCTCAATCTTAATTTTCATAGCTAATTTTGACAGCCAAAGAAATGCACTTGTCTTTTGTATAGTCACCCATTTTCTCTCAAACGTGTCCTATTTTTCTCATCGCCCACTCTGACTGCTCAGAAAGAAAGGGGTGGTGGGGTGGAACCTATGAATGCAGCAGGGAGAGCTCTGCATATTCTTGGTAGGTCACTGAATAGAAACAGATATAACAGAAACTGACCATGAAAATAATTTAAAAGTCCATATAGCATAAGCATTTTTGTGCACTCCTCACTCTGCAGATTGGTTTTCACTGACTTTGTGAGGTCTTCCATGACGGAAGCCAAGTTGATCACATTAAACAATAAAGGACTGGCTAACAGGGACCTTCCTTTAGTCAACTCAGGCTTGAAGGTATAGACTTTTTTTTTTTTATAAACAGAATAGAATACAAGGAAATAGGCTACATTTTGACTACATAGCCAGGTGCTTTACCTGCCAGGGCAGAATCTGGTGTGCATGCCTTTGTCTGCATCTGGAAATAGGAAGCCCAAGCAAGAAGAGCAAAGGCGGCCTTTCTCCAAGTGCACTCAGCTTGGCACCCCTGCCTCTGGGTTCCTCCCCATCGGGCTGTCTCAGACAGAAAAACAGAAGACGAACGGTTCTGTAAGTGGTCCCAGGAGCCTTAAATCCGCAGACCTCAGACACCACAAAGCCAGGAAGGAACCATCTTCCTGTTCTCTGCGGTGGAGTCTGTCCTTTTTCACACCCACGTCCAAGCACGCTCTGATCGCATCTAAGCTATCTTCTCACCCATCTGCCAACACCTTAGCCATGAGGCCCACTGGGGTCTGCAGTCACAGCCAGCTGCTCTCGTGACATTCTGAATCCCAGCCGTGTGGCTCTCCTGAGAAGAGCACAGGTGCTGGAAGGATGCTGGAGACGTGCCGGCTCTCTGCTGCTGTAGCACCCAGCCCTTGAGACTCTGGGCAGCAAGGCCTGCTCCAGCCTCTTCTAGGTCCTTTCTCCTGCTACAGGGACTCCAATCCTGCAGTGCAGATCAGGGAATATGTTTAGGGGGCGCCAGACCTCCCAGCATCCCCAGTAACTTGAGTTCTTTCACTACTACTCTTGGATCCTTGGACAGCTAATTCAAATCCAGTCCTTTCAAGCCCACTCTAGCGGATGACGGTATCTTTCTCTTTGCGCAAATCCACTGTGGTCTGATCCCAATCTAAGCACTGCTACTGTCCCCTCATACCAGCAGGACCTCACCAGTTATGCACAGGGTTTTGGCCATGTGTGTAGCTGGGTCATCAACGGAGGGCTGGCTAAGAGAGAGAAGAACGGCAGGTCTGGATTGTGGCTTGGTGAACTCATGCTGCATGAATCCCATCCACCAAGGAGTGAAGGTAGAAGTAGAACCACAAAGTCTAGGGAGGGACCATAGAGCTCATTCTCATGGTAACCACACAAATATGGACTTAATTGGGGGGGAATAACCTGGTGAGGTGGTTTGAGGGATGGAGGGGCAACAGGTTGACATTCCTCATTGGGAACATGCCATGTCTTGGGTTCAGGGGAAGTCCTATGGGGTGCCAGGGGCTCCAGGAAATTATTCTCAAGGAGAAGAGACAGAGAACTACCGGCAAACTGAATGGACAGGAATCAGGGGAAGAGAGAGGGCGGGTGCTCATGTGCAGAGAAATACTGAACAAAGATTTGTGCAGAAATTCACACGGAGAACATGCCAGTGAAGGCTAGCTGGAAGGGTGGAGGGGCCAAGCTGGGCCACAGACACCCCTGGGTTGCCCTACAACTCTCCAAAGCCAGAACTGATGGTAGCAGGTTGTGGCCCACCAGCTGGGCTATGAAGGACAGCGTGGTTTGATACCTCCTCACTGATGAGGAGATAGAGTGGATCCGAATCTCTTGGGCAGCTTTTGAAACAAATACAGTTCTGGGTACCTTACATGGTTTTCTCTAAATCTCACAAACTTAAAAATCACACCAACCAGGACTCCCACATCAGAAAGTCTACAAACAATAAATGCTGGAGAGGGTCTGAGAAAAAAGGGAACCCTCCTCCACTGTTGGTGGCAATGTACAGTGGTACATTGTAAAATGGAGAACAGTATGGGGTATGCAAATTCCTTAAAAAAAAAAACCTAAAAATAGAGCTACCATATGATCCAGCAACCCCATACCTGGGCCTATATCCAGAGAAAACCGTGGTTCAAAAGGATACATGCTTTCCAGTGCTCATTGCAGCACTGTTTACAGTAGCCAAGACACAGAAGCGACCGAAATGTTCACTGACACATGAACGGATAAAGATGTGGCACATATACATAATGGAATATCACTCAGCCACTAAAAAGAATCAAATAATGCCATTTGCAGCAACATGGTTGGACCTGGGGACTTTCATACTAAGTGAAGTTAGTCAAATATCACATGCTATTGCTTATATGTAGAATCTAAAGAAAATCATACAAATGAAATTATTTATAAATGGAAACAGACTCCCAGACTGAGAAAAACTGATGGCCACCAGAGGAAAAAGGTGGAAGGGATAAATTTGGAGTTTGGGGTTGACATATATACCCTTTTATATTTAAAATAGATAACCAACAAAGACCTACTTTTTAGCCTTGGGAACTCTGCTCAATATTCTGCAACAATGTAAATGGGAAAAGAATGTGAAAAGAATAGATATATGTATGCATATAACTGAATCACTTTGCTGTATACCTGAAACTAACACATACTCCAATATAAAATGAAAATTTTAAAAAGATCATGGGAAACCGACATTAAATCTACACATCTCTGGACTCAGCTTAAAAGTCGTTTTCTCAGAGTCAACTTCCCCAAGCCCATCATCTAAATTAACTTCCCCTATTACACCCTATCATCAACTGCTTTATCTAACGCCGCTCAGTACTGCTGATAATTTGATACTCACGAGAGTGATTAAAACCTCTTGTTGGCATACACTGTGTTCATTTTTATCTGCTAAATGTGTCCCTGCAGTACCTGGCACAAAGGCTCTCAAAAAACAATTTCCCCCTCTTGAATGAATGGAGAGGAATGCACTGAGATAACCAGTGAACTGCACGCGACTACTGAGGCCCCCTCAGGTTGAAAGTTTCATCTTATGGGATCGTGGTCACTGCGCAGGTCAACTG
Source organism: Madoqua kirkii (assembly GCA_006408675.1). Taxonomy (NCBI): domain Eukaryota; kingdom Metazoa; phylum Chordata; class Mammalia; order Artiodactyla; family Bovidae; genus Madoqua; species Madoqua kirkii. The sequence continues at coordinate 30,528 of SJYC01005570.1, read as the reverse complement.
CCTAAAAATCAGAATGACCTATAATCACATAACTGAGGCCATCTTAAATAAAACACTTACTAGATTTTTACTGAACTCTGGCAGTGCTATGAACAGTCAACTTTATATTTTGCTTCTCTGCTGAACTTCTGAGAAAACAGGATGGGTAGAAGAAATATGTACTTGTGAAAGTTCATGTTATTTGTACTCTCTCCTGGTATTTTTATACAGAAAACTGCTAGCAACATTTTAATAGGTTCATGAGAAAAACAAGTCTTTCTTTAGCGTAAAAAAGTTCAACGGGTATATGCATTTCTTAATGATTGGATTTCTCAGGACTCTAATATGAGACTGTTCGTTACAATTCCCCTTCCCCTCTCCCTCTGTGTGTGTATGTGTGTGTGTTGGTGCTAAGCACATTTTGGCTTTGGCTCTGGAGGTACCAGTGGACCCCATTCTCCTCCCCCCATCTAGAAACAGTTGGACTAGTTCCGCTTCCGTTCCAGTAAAATCAGTACGAAGAAGCATCCTGTTGGTCCTGCAGTACAGGACTATCCTCCTACCCTAGTTTGGTTAAATCCTGAACAAAACAAGTTCCATAAGGCTGAGGAAATATAAACAGGAGCTTGTAAACAAGATGGCAATCAATCACTCTCCCGCCAGATTCACCCTGCATAGTACAAGCTTTTTTCAATTTTTGCCCGAGACGGTCTCACATGAATTGATTACTCCACAGATGGTTAGACTGGGTTGTATGCTTGAATTATGATAATGTGAAAAGCCTTGGGCATTGTGGGACTACCAGCAGCACGAGGGGGCCCACCTTACACTCAATATCTGACCTACACTAGCTGGCTCCAAAGAAGGTATTTTCATTCTCATTTTTGGAGGAGGAAACTCAAGCCCAGAGATGTCAAACAGTGTTCTCAAAGTCACCTACCACATGGGGAGGAATAGATTTGAACCCAGGCCTTCCAGCTCCAGGCCTGTCCACTCTCCAGCTGTCTCCATGGGATGTATTAGGAAGCCTCTCTCAAGCCTGGTGCCACCTGCCCTTTCTGCTCCTTGTTATAGTTCATCATAATACCCTCAGGTCATATCACAGCTCATCAGCCCAGCTATCCTACACAGCTGAGCTTCTCAGGAAGCCCACCACGCTGCACACCAGGGAGCCTCTTAATTCTCTCTTATCCTTGGGCAGAGGAGGGGTCAAGCCCACACGGTGAAACCTGCCAAAGGTATTCTTTGACCAAGAGGCAAGAGACTCTCAGTTTCCTCACTGCATTCGTTTTCTCTTCATCCAGCCTCCTGGTTCAACTGCTCTCTGCTGCTGAGGCTTGGTTGCTTCATCAGACACACCCCTTTCCACCGCAGACTCCAAAGACACTTTTAAAACAACAACAGTTTCCTGAACTCTTACGTTGAGTGGTGCCTCTACACCTGTGCTCTTATCCACCTGGAAAACACCAATACACCATGCTCAATGTAGCCAAAGGGGCATTTCTGTGAAATTTTCTCCATCTCCCACTTCAGCGGTTTATTACTCTCTGCCCTGAGCCTCTGTCCTTTCGTCATCAAACCCATCAGAGAAACAGCACCTTGGGTATTACTGAACAATATTACTGAACAAAGTTAAAAATCTCAAAGTCAAAATTATTCTTACGTTCCATCTTGAGCTCATGTTATGAGAGGCTGTCATCCAATTCCTTCACTTCATGGCAAATAGATGAGGAAAAAGTGGAAACAGTGACAGATTTTATTTTCCTGGGCTCTGAAATCACTGCAGATAGTGACTGCAGCCATAAAATTAGAAGAAACTTGTTCCCTGGAAGAAAAATTATGACAAATCTAGACAGCATATTAAAAAGCAGAGAAATTACTTTGCTGACAAAGGTCTGTATAGTCAAAGCTATGGCTTTTTCAATAATCATGTCCAGATGTGAGAACTGGACCACAGTGAAGGCTGAGCATGAAAGAATTGATGCCTTCAAACTGTGGTGCTAGAGAAGACTCTTGAGAGTCCCTTGGACACTAAGGAGATCAAACAGTCAAACCCAAGGGAAATCAACTCTGAATATTCATTGGAAGGACTGTTATAGTCAAAGCTATGGCTTTTTCAATAATCATGTCCAGATGTGAGAACTGGACCACAGTGAAGGCTGAGCATGAAAGAATTGATGCCTTCAAACTGTGGTGCTAGAGAAGACTCTTGAGAGTCCCTTGGACACTAAGGAGATCAAACAGTCAAACCCAAGGGAAATCAACTCTGAATATTCATTGGAAGGACTGATGCCACTTGATGAGAAGAACCAACTCATTGTAAAAGACCCTGTTGCTGGGAAAGATTGAAGGCAGGAGGAGAAGGGGACAACAGAGGATGAGATGGTTGGATGGTATCACCGACTCAATGGACATGAGTTTGAGCAAGCTCCTGGAGTTGGTGATGGACCGGCAAGCCTGGTGTGCTGCAGTCCATGGGGTTGCAAAGAGTCAGACAAGACTTTGCAACTGACAAACAAAAACAGGGACAGAGACCTCCGACGGAACAGCAAATTGACATTTCCCAAACCACCCTTTCCAGGACATACAGTCAGTGAGAAAAATGTCTATTTTGTGTTTCCCAAGTGTGTTTCATAATGTTAATAGGTTATATTTTGAAAATGGATTTATTTGGGAAATATTGGGTTAAAGAATATTAAACAACCACCATCCCCAATTTTCAAGCTTTGATGCTTTTTTATTTTTTTGCCTCCAGTGTGAATATTCAGAGGCGGAAAACAATCTGCCGTTTTCCCAAAGTTACTTGATTACAGAATGCTGATTTCATAGAACTAGCGTTTTGAAGAATACTCTGGAAAAAGTCTCTCTTCCTCACTCACCAATGCAGCTGCAAATAAAAAGCCAAATCAAGCACAGACTTTGCTGGTTCATATCTAAAAGAAAGAGAGTGGACCAGATTATCTGGTGCTCTCTGTACCTGGGCCATCTCCTAAGAGAATCTTCCACCTGGAGAGGTAGAGCACCCTGTGCCTTGACCGCCCCTGCCTGGGTGTGGCCGCCCAGCTTCCACAAGAGCCACGCAGAGAGGCAATGGGGCTGGGAATTTGCAGCTCATCATTACTTTGATGACAAAAGTACAGTTATTAGTAAGGAGCATTGTTCAATAATTGTTCCCATTTATTTGGTTGAATGATTTGAAGTGATGTGTATGTTGTTTCCTAATACAATAATTCTCATTTATGGAGCTTTCTGTCAGTTTGATGTAAGAGTTTGTGTTGAGGCTCTGGAAAGTTGGAGGGGGTGGAAAATCTAACCAGTTTTACATGTGCAAGAGTGGTTAAATGTGGGCCCACCTCTGTAATTACAAGTGCATCTTCATGGCCAAGTGCATAGAACAAAAGTAAGCGTACAGGTGTTAGGAAAAGTTTCTATGGAGAAACTGTGGGTTAAAAAAAATGCCATTCCAAAAATATGGTAAAAAATGTGTGTGGCCAAAAGAAAACTGGGGCAAACTTAAGGTGATTTATGCCGTGCACAATTAAAATTTTAGTATGAAGTGAAAGGGCTTCCTTCGTAGCTCAGTTGGTAAAGAATCCGCCTGCAATGTAGGAGACCTGGTTCAATTCCTGGGCAGGAAGATCCACTTGAAAAGGGATAGGCTACACACTCCAGTGTTCTTGGGCTTCCCTTTGTGGCTCAGCTGGTAAAGAATCTGCCTGCAATGCGGGAGACCTGGGTTTGATCCCTGGGTTGGGGAAGATCCCCTGGAGAAAGGAAAGACTACCCACTCCAGTATTCTGGCCTGAACAGTTCCATGGACTGTATAGCCCATAGGGTTGCAAAGAGTTGGACACGACTGAGCGACTTAAAGATGAAGTGCAAATCCAATGCAGCATTTGAATACAAAGATCAGAAAACGATGCTCTCAGTGACTAATAGAGTAAAAAGACTGCATTGTTTCATGTGAGAAACCCAGGTTCAGCTTGACTCTGTTATGAGTTGGGTGTATATAATCTTGGAAAAGTCATTTAATTTACTTGTGCCAGAATATTCTTCATTCGAAAATATAAGGAGTTGAGCTAGTCTATCTTAAGTGAAAGTGAAGTAGCTCAATTGTGTCCAACTCTTTGTAACCCCTGTGGACTGTACAGGCTCCTCCATCTATGGGATTCTCCAGGCAAGAATACTGGAGTAGGTTGCCATTTCCTTCTCCAGGGTATCTTCCCGACCCAGGGATTGAACCCAGGTCTCCCGCATTGCAGGCAGACGCTTTAACCTCTGAGCCACCAGGGAAGGCCAGTCTATATTAAGGCACCTTCTAATTCCAGAAGGTGTTGATATGAATTACATGCTGCTCAGGTAAAGGAAGAAACCAGAAATTTTACCACTGGCACACTTTGTTGAACTTATTTGACTTATTAAATAAAATAATATTGTACTTTTTAGATAAAACTGCTATTCAGCTTTTCATTAACTTTGACCTTAATTTTTGTTAAAAAAAACTTTAATTGAAATAGTAAAATGCAACAGCAGTCTTTCATGAAAACATACAAAAAATAACAGACATGATGATGAAGATCTGAGTACAATTAGATACGTATTTTAATGTAGCAAATAATAGTTTTAAGACATTGTACATGTACATAAGAAAGTCATTCAGTCATGTCCAACTCTTTGCGATGGAATTCTCCAGGCCAGAATACTGAGTGGGTAGCCTTCCCTTTCTCCAGGGGATCTTCCCAGCCCAGGGAGGAACCCATGTTTCCCACATTGCAGGGAGATTCTTTACCAGCTGAGCCACACGGGAAGCCCTTTAAGACATTAGCTGATTTTTTAAAAAGTCATATTAGTGTCTGTTATATAAAAATCACCCATATGGGACCTCTACTCTCTGCATCACCATGAACAAAACCCATGAGTCCCACCAGGACCCATGAACATTCAAAACTATTTTTCTAAAACATTTGCTTCTCTCATCTCGTATTTCCATATATTTTTTACCCTATTTAGTTTCGCTCATTCAAATATTTTTACAGGAAAATTTTGTATTTTTTACTCTCTTGGAAAAGTTGAAACAGTAACCACATTAATACTGTCTCCTAAGTGACCTAAGAAATCATATTCCCTGTTGATATTACTGACTTCCTAGTAGTAATCTGGATATCTTTGGAACTGCAATATCCTTTTCAAAAACTCTTGAATGTTAATATTCTGTGCCATTTATCAATAATTTAAAACAGATAATAAGGCTAGAGTATTCTTATGTCTGGTGTATTAATGATTCCTTATAGCTGTTTACACATTTAGAATACACATTTACCATGGGATAGTCATTAATTAATCATTCATTAATTAATTATCTAACTGATTAACCTCAGTGTGTGTGTGTTGTCTCTCTGTCTATAACATAAACATTTCTCACACTTCAGGCATGGGCTTAGCAAAAGCTTTCTAGACAGTATGGTCAGATAAACTTGGAAGTAATTGTTTCAGAATTGATTTCAATATTCATAGCAACCACTGAATTGACAAGAAAAAAAGCAAGTCAAGAATTCTGTCTTTAAAAAAGTTCCTAGTCCATTGTGTATATGTACCTCAGCTTTCTTATCCATTCATCTGCAGATGTCCATCTGATGGTTGCTTCCATGTCCTGGCTATTATAAACAGTGCTGGTATAATATCATATATGAAACAAATCACCAGTCCAGGTTGGGTGCATGACACTGGATGCTTGGGGCTGGTGCACTGGGATGACCCAGAGGGATGGTATGGGGAGGGAGGAGGGAGGGGGGTTCAGGATGGGGAACACATGTATACCTGTGGCAGATTCATGTTGATGTATGACAAAACCAATACCATATTGTAAAGTAATTAACCTCCAACTAAAATAAATAAATTTATATTTAAAAAAAACATTAAAAAAAAAGTTCCTAGTCTTTGGAAAATGTGAGCGAGGCTACAAGGTGAATACTTCATTTGAAGGATGTTGAAACCGAAGGCCAGACTCTGTGATATAAAAGGCAGGTCCACTGTTGAGCAGGGTAACCCTTGCCACTGATTGCTGACATGGAACATACTATTTATAAGCAAGATGGTTCTTGAGAAAACAGTGAGCCACAGGACTCAAATGAAATTCAAATAACACAAGATACCTGGACACAAAAAATTAGAACATCTTTGAATAGTGAACATGTGCTACGGTGTTTAGGACCAGGGAAAAGAATATTTATCCAATAATATCTTGCTGATTGGGATTTTTTCTTTTTTTTTTATGTTTTGTTTTTAATGACTGCTTTGGGTCAAGGATAAATGTGTAATTTTTGCAATAGAGTTGCTCCCATTGTCTAAAACTTGTATATATTTTATTTTTGAATAGATGTTTTTACAGGAATGTTTTCTCTATGTTTTTCCCACTTGAAAACTTGAATGACCTTAATACCGTTTCTCAAAATCTGCAGCATTTCCTAACCCAAGTCCTCAGTCACCATTCTCATTTTGGAAACCATCCCTTAAAATTGACTGATTATGCCAAACAAACTTTGGTTCCCAGACCTTTTATTTGAGCTGTCTAATGAAATTTTGTGGAAAAACAAAGTTTCAGTTCTAAGACTGAAAGAAGTCTACATTTTAAAACTATTTTTTAAAATACCTTTCTTTCCTTTGATATGGTGCTTCAATTGTTTTTTTTTTCTGAATTTTTATTGTCTTCCACAATAAAATAGTCAAATTCTGACAATTCCCATTAATTTGGCTGTTCACATTTATTTTGACCTTTTAATTTTATTATTTCTCTCTATGCACATGTATAGCACTTGTCAATTATGTATGTATATATCTGTATCAATTTAGCTTTTGAATTAAGGAAGTAAACCAACTATGGTTCCGCAGATAATTAAAGAATCTCTAACATGATGCAGTGGGAAAAGCTTGCGGCAAGAAATGATTTATAGATATGTCAGTTTTATATTGAAAACCATCAGATGATGAAGTATGAGATGAACTGAACTAAATGCTTTTACATTTAACATTTCATTCCTTTGCGCTCACAAGTTCAGTAATAGGCTGATCCCAGTTCAGTCCAGGTACATGAGTCAGGACCAGAGCAGATCTGGGTGTGCCCATTCATTCCCACGGCCATCCATCCATCATCCATCCATCCATCCGGCCAGCCAGCCATCCACGCATCCATCCGGCCAGCCAGCTTGCTGGGCACCCTTTCTGAGGGGCGGCAGTGTGCGAAGCACTGTGCTAACACTGAGGGTACAAAACATCCTGGAGCAAGTTCTTGTCTTTGAAACTTAAGGAAACACGAAGGTTTGAAAATTGCCCAAGATTACGTAAAGTGATAGAGCCATTACGGAAGACAGTATGGAGAGTCCTTTAAAAACTAGAAATAAAACTACCATACAACCCAGCAATCCCACTACTAGGCATGTACCCCGAGGAAACCAAAAGTGGAAAAGACACAGGTACCCTAATGTTCAGTGCAGCACTATTTACAATAGCTAGGACATGGAAGCAACCGGATGCCCATCAACAGAGAATGGATAAAGAGGCTGCGGTATATACAGACAATGGACTATTACTCAGCTGTAAAAATGGAGCACCTTATTAAGAGTCAGTTCTCAGGAGGTGGATGGTCATATAGATGGAGAAAATCAGAAAGAGAAAAACAAACCATATATTAAAGTATACATGTGGACTCTAGAAATATGGTACTGATGAACCATTGCAGGGAGACACAGACGTAGAGAACAGTCTTATGGACACGGGGTTGGGAGAGCAAAGGGTGGGATGAATGGAGAGAGTACGTGGAGACATATACACTACCACGTGTGAAACAGATGCCAGTGGGAATGTGCTGTATGACTCAGGGAACCCAAACCAGGGCTCTGTGACAACCTAGATGGTGGGAAGGGGCCGGAGGTGGGAAGGAGGTTCAAAAGGGAGAGGCCACCTGTGCACCTATGACTGATTCACAGTGAGGATGGCAGAAACCAATGCAATGTTGTAATTATACTTCAATTAAAAATAAATTTTTAAAAAAGAAAATTACCCAAGAATTTCAAGGGTAATTTGTGGAATCCTTGGAGCAGGTAGATCAAAATGGATGTAGTCACATAATGGACCTAAAATCCTACTACTATTCATTCAATATGCTCCTTCCCACAAATGACTTTTATCAGGAATTCTTAGAGTTGACAAAGAAAAGGGGACGTGACATTAATTCTCCCTCAAAACACACAAATTTCCAGAAGCTTTCCTAGGACTGCTGACAATGTGTACATTGAAAGTTGTTTCTCTCTAAAAAATATGAAATCTTCTTACATCATCCAAGACTAGATCCCCTAGAAGGACTGGTTATGTCTGTTCATTCCTGATGCATTTTGCATTATTACTAGCCTCATTCTCTATGAATTCCCAAATAACTTCAGCTTGTTTCTGGTTCATGAAGGCCTGGGTTTCACCACAAGTGAGAATACTGGAGTCATCAAAATAATTAAATGTAGTAACATTTAAAAGATTTCTTTTCCTTTCTGTAGTACTTTACAGCAGTTACTTCATATTACTGGGATCAAGGTAATCTAACTGCAGGCAGCATAGAACATAAAGAATCTTGGCTCTGAAGCCTGACTACCTAGGTTCAACTCTGATCATTATAATACCATTTGGGTGATCGTTGGGATAAGTCACCTAATTTATATTTCAGTTTCTTCACCTGTGAAAGGGAAAAATAATAATAGTGCCCAAATCCCATAAAGTACTTTTAAGAAAGAAATTAAGACAGTTCATTAAAATATATTATAGAGACTGACTTACATGTTAGCCATCATTGCTATTTTCATCTTAGAAACACTTGTGGAGAGCAGAATTTGGAATTTGTTTTGTTACATTTGGGTATGCAGTAAATTGCCATGAGGGAATATTACTATCCATCCCACTAGTGAAATGACTCAAGTAAAGGGAGACCAAGTGACTAATTTGAGTACTTCAATGAATTAAGATGGAATTAAAACTCAATAGATCATCTCTGAAGCTTTTCTACTTGGGTGTCTCTCAAGGGGGTGTTCATTACCAACCCTGGCACTTAGTTTTCCCTGGTAGCTCAGCTGGTAAAGAATCCACCTGCGATGCAGGAGACCCTGGTTCAATTCCTAGGTCAAGAAGATCCCCTGGAGAATGGATAGACTACCCACTCTAGTATTCAAGGGCTTCCCTGGTGGCTCAGATAGTAAAGAATCTGCCTGCAATGCGGGAGACCTGGATTTGATCCCTGGGTTGGGAAGACCGCCTGAAAGAGGACATGGAAACCCCCTCCAGAATTCTTACCTGGAGAATCCCCAAGGACAGAGGAGCTTGGCACTCTCCACTGGGTCACAAAGAATCGGACATGACCAAGCAACTAAGCACAGCACTTGGTACTTAACGACACTGGTACCTCTATGGACTCTCTGACCTGAAAGTGCTTCACTCACCTTGATGTTCATAGGGTGAGTAACCAGTATTTACAAAGTACCTATAGGGCATGTGGGACTGTCACCTAGCATGGACATGTTTTGTCAACTTTGTAGATAAGAAAACAAAATCAAAAAAAGACACAGGCTTCCTGGTCAGTTCCAAAACCACAGGAGGTATCAAGGGTACAAAAAACACTGCTTCTTCCACTACCCACCCTACAGCCCAGAGCTCTGTCCCTCAGATCACTCACAATCTCACCGCACTTATGTTTAGTGAAGTTCTTAAACTATTCATCTCATCAGTTCAGTTCAGTTGCTCAGTTGTGTCTGACTCTTTGTGACCCCATGGAGTGCAATACGCCATGCCTCCTTGTCCATCACCAACTCCTGGAGTTTACCCAAACTCATGTCCCTTGAGTCGGTGATGCCATGCAACTATCTCATCCTCTGTCGTCCCCTTCTCCTCCTGCCTTCAGTCTTTCCCAGCATCAAGGTCTTTTCAAATCAGTTTTCCTTTATCTCCTACCAGTTATTGATTTATGCAGTTCTTGGAATCAAGGTACACTTGAATTTTATTACAAAGCAGAGCTAGGATCTGTTCATAAGATTGCATGATGTTAAATTCCACTTATTTATTGAAGGTATAAATTAGAACACAGGAAATGAAGCTTATAGTATATACTTTTCATGAGAGGCACGTTTTTTATTAAAGGAAATGGTGACCCTATTTTGAATTCTTAGGAATTAGATATAAACTTTATTAATACCACCAACACAAGAAACCTTTTAATTAACCTATCTTTCAATTTTAGTGTTAAGTGGCTTTAAAGAAAAATTTTCTTTATGACTCTCATTTGTTCATTAGCATAAGATATATGTAATTAACTTTTATAATTATGAAGAGTCATTATTCTCCCATCTCATCTGTCTGAAGAATAGTGTTCCATGAATATAAAATAGCCAGATCAACTCTAACAGAAATGAATGGAAGTTCATTTGTTTTTTTAAATTTTCCTAATCTCTTTTTAAGGGTAACTTTTGGAAGAAACTCTTTTTTTCTAGCCACTTTCAACAAGCATCAAAACAATCTATCATACTATCTGAAGTTTTAAAAGCTACAAAACCAACCCCCCATTCATTTCACGTGTTTACTTTTATGATTAAATTCTCCAGAGAAGAGCTTGGACACTTCTACTGTGGCAACAGCTAAGAGACTGCAAGAGTCAGATGCTATAGCTTGATTTTCACTCCACAAATTTGTGCTCTGTTAAATTAGATCCAATGAGAATTCTCAGCCCACAAAACTTGTAGACAAGGCAATATGTCTTCTGTGAAATATTCTGCAAGGATATAGTTTCTTATAAGGATGTGCATCAATGCTGCAAATAGTATTTATCTTTATAAAAACCCAGAAAAATTCTTAACAGCAGGAAACAGCTAATCTTGTGATCAATTGCTAGCTAACTGAGAGACAAAAAGATCCAGGTTTAGGTACTAGTTGAGTGAAGTTAGACACTTTACTTAAGCATTCTGGACCTCAATTCCCTTCTTTCTGAAGTAAGAAGATAAACACATCTAAGTTCACTTCCAAATATCTATATAATTCTGTATATCTTATTTGGTGATAGTGATATTTACAAGCTCTGTCGAGTTCACAAGTGCTTTCTCACGAAGTTTCATGTGATTTTTCAGAAGTAGATGTGACCCTCATAACAGATTTTCAGAAGTAGGCAGGAGAGCGATCACTATTTATTTTTCCCAGTGAATGTGTTGCTTTTGCTATCCAGTAGGATTCACTAGAGACTCTAAGATGTAAAGCATAACCCAGAAAGATTTCGTTTTCAGGAGTCAGAAAAAGTACTCCATAAAATAATTTCTTCGTACTCTAGTTTCTCACCCTGAACCCTTCAGACAAAGCTTTACTTAAAAGAAAAATATTTTAAAATTTTATGTTATGTGCTTCGGGGTGTTGATTTTAGGTTAAAGGTAAGATGTAATTGCCACTTGGTAAGTATCTTTCAAGTGAGGATAAGCTTTCTCTAGCTATTTGAAATTTTTGAACAGCACTGAGGCGTAGGTAAAATTAGGTTTTTCTTTTTCTTTTTGGAGCTTACCTTTGCATACTATTTTTTATATAAGCTAGCAATTCACAAGTAAAATCATTTACAAAATAAGAGAAAAAGAGACCCTCACTTCTGAAAATAAATGGTCTGAATCCAGAGTGGAATTCTGAGTGTCTCTGATATCTTGTTGGTGCTTTTCCTTCAAGAAGACACAAAAATAATTCCACAGAAACATTACAGTCAAATAAAATTATACAACAGATGTGATACTACCTCTTTGCAATAATTCTGTAAGGTAGATAAATTTGTCTCAACCATGCTCCCAATTATTCTTTGTCTCAAAGGTCAAGGAATTTCCTAAATAATTGAAACGTGAAAGACCAGTTTTTGTCATTATATCTAACCTCTCTCTGCCCTCGCTCCCCACAGAACCACTGTGAGAGGTGAGAAACAGAGACGGCACCCTATTTGGTCTATTCACTCTCCTCCTCGCTCTCTGCCCATTACCCACACTCCTCTTGGATGTGCAAAGAAGCAGAAAACAGCCAAAGAATGAGGAAAACAGAAAGGAAGGGGGAGAAGCAATGTAACCAGGTAATTACCAGTTGGCTGTACAATGCCATTAAAACCAAGTCTACATCTGTAACAGAGCATATTATCAAAACTTGAGTTTTACAGCATTTTATCAGCCTGAGTTTTCATTCACAATCACAGTTTGGATGGCGATTATAATCCAGGTTCAAGAATCGGAAACAGTGTCAATTGTAATAAGATACGCTTTTGTCTTGATGTAGATTATTACGTTCTATCGCTTTATTGATATTTCCTAATTCACATATAGCATAAGGAAAAAGTCTCAAGGAGAATACTTAACAGAATAGCCCCACCCTTGTCCAGGCATAAAAGCAGAGTTTTCTATATATCAAACATCAGATTGTTCTATTTATAACCTCTTGCATTCTCATCTTTTGGGATGTGTGCCTTTTCACTATGCAAGGTCTCCAAAGCTCAGAGTGCTAAGTCATTTTGTTTGAAGTTTTCCTTTTCTAATTCAGAATACTGCCTTTAAATATTTGGAAGCTGAACTAATTTTAATTTCCCCTTCACAGAAGAGGAAAATTTCATGCCTTCTCCTCAGCCTTTGCAGAACATGAGTTATTAAATGTATCTATCTAATGGAAAATAGCCTCCAAGTTGTAGTTAGAGTCTAGCAATTTTGTAGTGGGCATAATTTTGAAGAGAAATGAAACCATCTCTAAGCATGACAGTGGGTCAATTAAGAATAAAAAGTATTCTAATGCCAACTGTCACTAAAGATAGAAAATCCCTTCAATTCATCAATATCTCACAAATTCACAGCTGTAGTTCTCACAATCAAATGAACCTTTTCTACTTCAGAAGAATTCAAATGCCTTAACTATGACTTTCCAGAGTGATATGATACCAAATCACCTTTAGCTCTGATTTGATACCATTTCTTTAATCAATAAAAAACCAAGACAACATTCTTGTTTTCTACTCCCACCTTTCCTCAGCAATCTTCAAGAATTTCAAAAGCAAACCTCTTGTCCACTTTTCTAATCCACAGATTTCTCCATCCATACAATGTATATATGAGTGTCTCCAACAACAGCTCAGGAAACAGACTTATGATAATAAACTCATATACAATTTGAAACAAACGGATGAGAAGTTTAAAAATGACGGCCTTTCACTTAAATAAAAAGTCAAAGCAAGAGACACTACTTTTCAACTTTCTAAAAATCACTAAGACCACTTTTTTTGTAATGGAGAAATACAGTTAGTTACTGAGCTATCATTATTTTAAATAAAATCCAAATATAATCATAGGAATTGTATGCATTTACATTTTACCTTTAATCAAGATGACAGGGCAGCAAGAAGAAAAACAATGATTCTGTTACTACTTAATCCTTAAAAACAATATAAAGCTACTACAATGTTTTCACGTCTCAGGCACTATATTGATCATTAAAAACCATCATGCAAGCAATAGCAATCTATTAAGTATCTCATAAGTGGGCTGTACCATAAATTCAAAATTATTAGCACAAGAATCTCCAAGCCACCTTTAAGATCCTGTGAGAAGGCATTTTCTGAGGCATGATCACATACTATAACAGCCATGGTAATTCAAGGCTGCCACAATACAGTGAGTAAATCAAAATATAACACTTACCTTATTATAAATAACCGGCAAATTACAGGCACCTTTCAGCTTGCAGCTATACAGCATAGTTGATTAGAAATAAACTAAACATCTTTTACTCCAGTGACAGAACCGCATCTTCAGACTTGGCTTTCGTTACTGAATCCCAGCAAGAGAGGCTGTACTCTCAGGGCTAGTAGCAGCCTCTTTGCAGAGAACACTTGCTGCTCTGAACAGCAGTGACTTAGAGTGAAAGCAAGAGGAACCCGTGATGTTTAAATACCGTTGCTTCACATTCACAGATATGACTCAACTCTCTCTCAAAACCAGTAGGGATAGAGTTTTCCCCCCCGCAAAACTGTTAGATTACATAACAAACGTCACATTTGGGGGTCTCAAATGTTTACAAACTAAAATGGAAAATTGTCACCTGCTAAATCAGACGTGCGTTTTCAAAATCATCAACTTCTTCCCTATGGCACAAACCACAAATGGAAATTTGAATAACAGCATGGCTCAGAGAAAAACGACCCTGCTTACTCTCGGCAATGAATCCATGTAATGTTATTAAATGTGTGTGAACTCGCCAACATCGATCTGACAGAGATATAAAAAGAGCTTCACTAACATTTCACCAGTGCAAACAGTATAGGATCAAACTCTTACTTTAATAGTCAAGAAATGGCAATTCCACAGAACACAACAGAATCTTCTTCACCAAGTAGAGAATGGAAATAGATCTTTGTGGCTTGCTACCTCTGATTCCCACAGAAATCCTGTCCTACGCTGTCATTACCTTGCACTGCGAGCTCTGCCTACCTCTCCAACTCAGAGTCTTCCTTTATCTTCTTCTCAAACATTTCCACAAGAACATGACTGATGAGAGAACTGCTCTAGCAGCTGCGGCAGTGTTCTCTGCTTTCCCCACCATCCAATACGTCTTGACTCTCAGCTGTATTCAATTTGATCACACGTTGAATTATTATATTTGTACATTTCAGCCAGTAAATATTATAGACTTAGATCCTTGGAAGAGAGTCTACTACAGAAATTCAACTGCCATCAGCAAGAACAAAAAGATGAAAACATGCATATCAATAATAGCAAGTAGGCCGGGACTGTTCAGTAGAAAGATAAACTGAGTCACATATGCAATTTTAAACATTTTATAAAAGGGAAAAACAACATGTAAACTTAATTTTAATAATGTTTATCCTAATATATCTAAAATATTATCATTTTAATCTATAATCAATATAAAATTAGTTACTTTACAATTTCTGTACTAGCCTTGGGCAAGTAGTGTATATTTTACATTTAGAGACATTTTAATCTCAATTAACTATTGCCGGGACTGTTCAGTAGAAAGATAAACTGAGTCACATATGCAATTTTAAACATTTTATAAAAGGGAAAAACAACATGTAAACTTAATTTTAATAATGTTTATCCTAATATATCTAAAATATTATCATTTTAATCTATAATCAATATAAAATTAGTTACTTTACAATTTCTGTACTAGCCTTGGGCAAGTAGTGTATATTTTACATTTAGAGTACATTTTAATCTCAATTAACTATATCTGTGTACTCAGCAGCTAACACATGGCTGCTGCTGCTCCTGCTAAGTCACTTCAGTTGTGTCTGACTCTCTGTGACCCCATAGATGGCAGCCCACCAGGCTCCCCCATCCCTGGGATTCTCCAGGCAAGAACACTGGAGTGGGTTGCCATTTCCTTCTCCAATGCGTGAAGGTGAAAAGTGAAAGTGAAGTTGCTCAGTCATGTCCAACTTTGCAAGCTCATAGACTGCAGCACAGCAGGCTCCTCTGTCCATGGGATTTTCCAGGCAAGAGTCCTGGAGTGGGGTGCCATCGCTTTCTCTGAACACATGGCTAGCGGCTACCATATTGCATAACATAGGTCTAGAATTTGTGGTTCATTCTTAGTCCTCAGGTTGCAGTTCAAATGTTGTCTCTTCAGGGAAGGCTTCCTTTACCACCTTACCTGAAACGACCTTCCCCAGTTATTTTTCATCTCATGTTCTTTATATTTCCTTCATGGTACATCACAACCTGGAATTTTCTTCTTTGTTTATTTACTTATTGATACTCTGTGGCCCCTAACAAGAATGAAAGAAACCTGAGAGCAGGGAACTTGTTGTAGTCAGTATTTTATTCTCAGCCCCTGGCATGGTGACCAGTCCATAGCAGAATTTAATAAACATTGTCTAATAAATGAATAAATAAAATATACAACCTGTACTAAGGGTTGGCAAATAATAGAATATTAACAAATGTGTTTTAAGACTCGGTACCTATCATGTCATTGATACAATCTATCATTATCACTGAATATTTAGCAAACACATTCAGTAACACTTTCCTGAACCGAAAAACAATGTCTCTTTCATAGTGTTAATGATCCTTAATCTATAATGTGTTTTCTTTTCACATACAATATTAAATATAAATAATAGACTTATTTCACTACTCTGGCAAAGATTTGGAGTGATACTTATAAGAATCCTCTGGTCCTATGACATAAATCTGGATACCATTAGTAAGTCTATCTTCTACTCACAAAAACATTAAAAAACCCCACTATCTATGAGACATTTGTAGTGACAATTATATATTTGCCTGAGTAGCACACATACCTCCTCCTTCTATTATCATAATCCTGATTTTTATCTAGCAAACCACCCATTCCACCCTCCCTCTCAAACCATGTGGTTTATACTATGCTGACCCAGCCCCACAAGTGGGCAGGTGATGCAGGCTTAAATGATCAGTATAAATTATCCACAAAACACAGTGACAGGGTCAAGAATGGACACAGGACCCAAGCTGGTGAAGCAAGAGCCAACCCCTGCACTTCTGCTGATATTGACAGAGAGGCTATCAAGTCAATAAAATCTAAGCGTGATACTGCTGGTTGACATACTGGCTACCACACAAAGTAAGGCTGTCTAAAAATGAGGCCACCCAAGAAAAATAACAAAGATGAGAAGAGAAAATTCTGGACAATGTTACTGTAGTTCCTAGATCTTGCCACTCATTAAATCACATTTGCCCTTTATGGTAATGATGGATGTACTGGAATATTCACTGCAGAATGTTTTGTAGTAGTAAAAAACCAGAAACTTTGCAATAGGCCGTGAAGAGTTGAAGTGTTAAATAATGAGTTAACTATGCTAAGAAACATCATATAGCTAATCAAAAAAAAATGCTATCTAGATGCACTGACATGCTAAGCTCTCTAAAAGACATTCAATGGAAATAACATGTTTCAGAAAAATATATTATCCCAGTTATGGGTACATAAATTTTTATATACAAAGTCATAGCAAAGGACAGGATGACTGCACACCAACTGTGGACAAATGGTTATGTCTAGGAAAAGAGATCTGAAATAAGAGAGTGACTGGGGGAGGACAAGGAGAAAGCCAGTCATTTCCCTTAGTGTGTTACCTATTGCATGAATCTCATAAAATGAAAGTGAATTCGTATACCCTTAGGTAAACTGAAAAGAACACGCTTCTCTTTAAAATGAAATGTTTGATATTTTACATTTCTCTGTACTACATTATTCTCACTCTAAATGGGCTACTCTTACTTATTTTTTTAAAGCAAAGTAACAGAAATGAGAGTGCTTTTCTCAACCACTCTCTCCATCCTTCATCAGTCCAAACTTATGCGTTATCTAGCTTTTCAGTGTGGCTAGAAGATATGTCAAGAGAGAGACGAGAGGGCAGAGAGAGACAGGAACCCACAGCAAGCTACAGGAGGCCCTCCAGTGCACCATCTAAGATCAGCTAAGGTCTTTTTTTTTTTCTCTTGGCCTCTTGAAAGTTCTTTTATTGACTTCACAAAAATATAGCTTCAATTTATTCAACTGTCAACATACTGACAGCCAAATATTCATAATAATATGCCTTACATTAATTTGTTAGTCTTGGATCACTGTAAATAAACTGGCCTATGATTTGCTCAGTGAAAGGCTTCTGGTCTCTGAATTGAGCAGAATTGCTTTCCTAACTGGGGCGTCTCTGGTGGCTGAGATGGTAAAGAATCTGGCTACAATGTGGAAGACCCAGGTTTCATCCCTGGGTTGGGAAGATCCCCTGAGAAAGGAAGTGGCTACCCATTCCAGTATAAAATCTAAACCTTGGTTGGTTGTTTTTTTCTGGCTCAATCAAGTCCTCAAAAATCTTCACATTATCTTAGGTACCACCCATGCTTTTGATTCCGCTGGGTTTCCACAGCATTCCTTCCTTAAAAATCACACAGCTAATGGTACTCCATCTGAGACAGGAGTCAGGCCCTTTTCAGGTTTAGTAAAGCTAACCAGGATTGGAATTTACATGGTGCTGACATGCTGACATGTTTGTCAGGCACTGAGTATACTGCTCTATTTTATTCTGAAAGCCTGCTTATCCTGATAACTTAAACCTCCTACAGAGTCTGTTGACTCTCTTGAAAACCTTAACATAATGCAAAATTTGCTTCAGATTTCCTGGAAGAAATAAAACATTTCAGATACAATTAAAGCCACCATATGCTCCTGCCTACGCCATTTCCTCCTTAGGTAAATACTCTATAGGATTTATCTTTTATCATTCCCATGCATCTTTTTATATTTCCACTAAACATGTGTTTATCCATAAATAAGATACTTGTTTGCATATTTCAAGCTTCATCAATTATAGCATGACATGTAGATGCTTTAATTTTTAGTTTTATTTTTTTGCCTAGCATTATCTTGAAGTTATATGTGTTAATAGTTCTACACAGTGTAATCTTTTTAATTGCTCTATAGCATTCCAGTTCATACAACCATTCCCCTATTGGTAGACTTAGGTTATCTCTAATTTATTGCTACTATTTTTCTTAATTTTTAAAATGATTTCATTTGGGATCTTAGTTCCTCAACCAGAGGTCATTACTTGCACCCCCTGCATTGGAGGTACGAGTCCCAACCACTGGTGCCAACTACTGGCACCAAGGAAGTCCCTACTGCTACTATTAAGCTACCCTAATTCTTGTACATGTGCAAGACCTTCTCTAGAGGTGAACGGGATTGTAATAAGGAGGGACAGAACTGTAGAGTCACTGGATATGCACAGCTGCACCTTTACTGGAAACTGTCAACCTGGATCCCAACATAAGCAGACAGTTTACAATTCAGCCAGCAATGTACAGGAGTCTTTCTTATTCTAGATTCCTACCATCTCCACAGTACTGATATTCCAGACTCTGACATTATTGTCATTTGTTTGTGATGGGTATAGAATCTCAGCATTTTAATTTTGGTTTCTCTAATTACTGCTGAAGTTGAGCATCTGATCTAATTATTATTGGCCTCTTCCCTAATAGGTTGTTTTTCTTTTACTTACTTTTGGGTGGTCTTCATATACTATAGTTCAACTCCTTTGTCAATTATATGAACACAGAAATCACTTTTCAGGCTGTAGCTTGTTTTATCATTGTTTATAACACGCTTAGTGGTTTATTATTTTTAATTTTTATGTTTTTTTTTAATTTAAAACTTTATTTGTTTTAGTTACTTATCTATATTTCTTGAGTCAAAAGAATGGTGAAAATTCAGCCATTCTTCCCGAAGCTTTCCCAACAATAATGTCAGAATGCACATCTAAAAGGAATCTGAGAAGAACTCCTATTTCCAATGAGTTCAGTTCATGAATTACTGAGTATCTGCTATGTGCCCCACACTGGTTAGAGAGAACATACTTGAAGCAATCTTTAAGAGAGAACACACTTGAAGTGATCCTTATAATCAAGAAATAGGAGGTCTAATTGAGGAAAAAAACTTATAAGTAGATGATGATGATGAAATGGAGAAATAACCACGGGCTAGAGATTGTGGTAATTCATTATTTAATTTAGGAGCAGTTTAATTAAGATGGAGTAAATGTTATTGTAAGAGATCTATACAAGATGCTATGAAGCAGAGAGAAGAGAATATGTTATTATCTTGCACCCTAAGGATTATTCAAAACACCAAGTAGTTAAATTTGTAGTAGTATAGACCTGTGAGATATAGGAAGATCTACAGCTGACATTTCTCTTTTCTCAAGCAAATCTATTTTCCCAAATAGATCACTCATAAATTAATTCTATTTAGAAGATTAATAGGAATTAAGGGGCAGGTTATTCATTGGGAAAAGAAATATGCTTCCTTGGGAAAGCTAATTTCTTTTCACAATCAATAATCTAATTATATAATGACATTTTCCTGAATTCATCAGAGTTATCAAAAAGCCTGTAGTTCTTAAGAATCATAACAAAGGGCTAAGCTTCCTATATCTGATTATTAATAATTAATAATATTGAAGCTAAAAATAATCTCTCATTTCTTAAAGAAATTCCATCATAAATACATCTGTAAACCAAGCATCCATATTTATCACTTTTGTAAATACAATGTTCCTATTAGCTTTCTTTCAGTGCACATAATATCTAGAGCATTTTAAAAAGTATAGAATATGAGAGTAGTTAATTTCTTCATCCAGGAGGAAGAAAGGACTTGATCTAGAAACAGAGAAGGGGAGCAGGCAGCGTCACCTATTTCCTGTGGAAAGATTAAGGGTATCCACTTTCTTGAAGCTATGAGCTTTACACTTGCGTCTTCTATTACTGTAACCTCTAGGACTTACAAACTCAAACGTGTTTGCAATTAGTTATCTGGGGGGCCGACATTAAAATGAATCTGTAAATGAGAAAATAAGACTACCATTTGAGAATAAACCTTTGAAATAAAAATACAGAAGGTCAGAGCACATAAGTAAGAAAGGCAAGTTTAACTGTCAGAACGATACAAATTCAAATGCTTTGAGGCATGCACAGTACCAGTAGGGAATCCGAGTCAGTGTCATGGACCCGGTAGGGATCTGGCAGAAGGGACTGAAAGGCAGCACCAAAGCGTCACGCACAGGGGACAGTCTCTACTAGGCTCCAGAGAACTGACCTCACGTGGGAAGGGTCCAGGAAGGATACAGGAAGGGTCCAGGAAGGACAGATCTCTGGATTTTTCAAATATTTTTTCCAATTTTAAAGTTACGTGAATACTCCTGAATTTTAAATCTTCACCTTTATATAGTATGAGACATACTAAAGCTTTTGAAGGCCAGATGTGCCAGTCTCGGATTCTAGATATGACCATGCTCTAAACTGATTCTGCCAATGGGAAGACAGTCCAGACCAAGAAACAGGTACAAAGCAACCTCAGAAGCAAGCATAGTCCATGATCACTCAAATGCTGGGACAAGGTGCTCTGGACTAGTGGCATGCCCCTTTTTATTATAAATCTGCCTTTAATTCCATTAAACCTATGAGTCTGAGAACCAACTGTCTTTTGACTTCATGTGCTACTTTCTATCACCTTACTTTCTGATTAGAATTTGGTACCCTGTTTACAGGACTTCAGGGAGAACTTGCTGGAAAGCTGAGGGACCTGAGGATCTACGCAGCAGCTATGTCTCCCAATCCAAAAGTTAGTACGTGGGTAGCCTGGTTAGAGAGGTGGCCTGTCTCCAGGCACATAAAGCACTTGGGTGGGAACACGAGCCACCACACCCCAGCGGTTTCACTTCTCGTTGTAAAGGGAAGCACTGTCATCTGGTTCTGTACAGCAATCATATGAGCTCTGTTAACAGAAGCCCCGCTCTAGGAGACAGATGGGCTCCGGAACTGCTGACAGCTCTGGTTTCTGGGCCCATAAGGTCTTGGGCCAGACCAAGAGTGACAAATGCCCTAACACAAGTCCGCCCTGCAAGGCCTCATGGGAGCTTAGGTATTTATCTTACAACGACCCCTACCCTCACTCTGCCCCCATCGCCACACCTTTCAGAGAATCCCTATCTGGTCCTATGAAGGTCCAGAAAGGACTTAGGAGTGAGAAGTGGAGAATCAAAGAGAAAAAACCCAAGAACACAGACAGAACATGCACAGAAACGATAACACTTATTTGTAATCATCGGTGCTAGGAAACAGATATTGCACTATGTGCTTGCTAAAGCCATCCCGTTTAATCCTCAGAAACTCTGAGAAGTGAATACTATCTTCAGCAATTATTTTACAATGGAGGAAACAGAGGCTTAAGGAAGTTAAGCATCCTGACCACATTTACACAGGTAACAAGCAGTGGAGTCGGGATTAGAATCCACGCCCTTCACACTGCACTCTGTTGCCTGTATACTTTATTTCACTTCATTGTTTTTCATACCAAACATGAACTATGTACTTATATGCTGGGCACCATTCTAAGTACATTACCAATACTAACTAATTTCTTTCTGAAAATAACAGTGTGAAGTGGGCACGAAAACATTCCTGTTCTGATATGGACACTGAGGCAAAGAGAAGTTAAGTAACCTGGCCAAGATTATACAGCTAGTAGGTGGCTGTACAACCAGGATTCAAACACAGGCAGTCTCGCTCCAGAGTCCATGCTTTCAGTCTTGTGGTACTTTCACAATGTTCCCTTGGAAGAAATGATGATTTCAATTTCAAATGTTAATTTCTATACTAATGTGAGTGCAATTTTTCAGAAGGATAGGTATAAAAATAAGGTAAAAAAAATTATGCCATATCATTTCTCTATTATATACCAATTAGAAAAACTATAATTCTTCTGTATCTGAGAATTATGAAGCAAGTAACCACCATAAAATACTACAGGCCTAGATACAATTATTCTTAGGAGACATATCCAAAGAGGGTGACAAATTTAATTCTACACTTTTCCCCCCTCACTATGCAGAAGAAATTAAAGGAATACTTTTTATTTCTGCATTTATAAATCCTGGGAAGTAAAGATAGGAATACCTTTGAGAAATCTTAGATGAGCAAATATTCCAGAGTTTAATTTAAAGGTCATTTTTTTCCTTAGATATTGAACAAGCTTAATTTCAGAATAAAAGTGCATTGAATATAAGGAACTTAATGTGGATACATCCTACTTGAAACCAAACTTTCTGTTAAACTTATAATGGAAGTTTCAAATTCATAAATTGCCAACTTTTATTAAAAATAATACTTCAGAATTGATTTGATAAAAATAACACCTTCTGACTCATGCAGTAAATGTGAAGGAAACTCTTTTATTTAAGTAGTGTGAAAAGGGCTTCATTGGATCCTGTACCACTAAAACAGTCCAATTTAGACTCTCTTAGGCAGAGACTAAAATGTTAATTCAATCCTGAATTCAGAAGATCTGCTTAAGTGTGAGATCTGTTTCATTTCCCTATGGTCTTTACTGTTTGGTTAAGTTAATAAACTCATTTCAGAACCTGTCATCCTGAGAGACACAGCATTCTTCTGAACCAGCTCCTAAAACTGGCACTCAACAAAAAGAAACAGTCCCTACAAAGCTTTCTTTATTTCAGTTCTCTACTCTCTGCAACACTCCATCTTAACTTACACAATTCATGTAGTCTGGTCATCAAAGCATAGCTTACTCCCCTAACATTACTGCTTGGCTAGGTTTATGCCTCAGAATTCTTAACACATCCCACACACAGGCCCCTCACCTGGGGCCCCTTCATATTTCTCTTTCATTCTGTTCCTACTGCCATTCTTCCTTGCACTGTCTCCATTTGATAAAACAATTTTAGGAATTTCAAGGTAATTTTTGAGGCAAGATTCCATGGTTGTTCAAAGAGTAGGTTTTAAAAATCTGAGTACTCTATCAGGGCAGCACCAGGGAATTCCCCAGCCTCCACAGCTAGCCAGCCAAGGACCCAGCCCCTCCCACCAGCAAGTCAGAGCCAGCCCAGGACTATCCATTCCAGGGCTACAGAGCCGGGTGCACTGGGATCTGGCCCTGTTTATCAGCAGGTAAGCAGTTGCTGCATGCAGCACCTTTCACAGTCAACCAGGCTGAGGGCCAGCCCTGCCTGCTTGCACATCAACAGCAGTCATCCTGACACAACAGAAGGGCCCACACAGCCCACATAGGCAGTACCCCTAACACATATAGATCTGGTGAGAGGGGAATGTGCAACCTGGCTACATCTCCTACATAAGGCTGCTTCTCCAGGATCAGGAAATATAAATGACCTATTTAATACACAGAGACAAGTCGGAGGATAAGCCAGAGAATCAATCAAAATGATGACAGAGGAGTATGTTCCAAAGGAAGTACCAAAACAAAACCTTATGAGGAAGAAAGAAACCAAGGTGGAGATAAGCCACTTATTTCATGAAGAGTTCCAGGTAATAATAATAGAGATTCTCAATAAACTAGAAGATATGAGAAGTGTAACATAAAGTTAAAAAGTATAAAGAAGGTCTGAACAGATGAGGAATACAATAACAAATGAAAAATACACTACAGGGAATCAACAGTAGGTGAGATGATAGAAAGCAATGGATCAGTGAACTGGAAGACCAGGTAGAGAAAACCACCCAAGTTAAACACAAGCAACAGGCAAAGGAGAAAAGGAAAGATACATCCATCTGAGTGAAGAGTTCCAAAGAACAGTAAGGAGAGATAAGAAAGCCTTCCTCAGTGATCAATGCAAAGAAATAGAGGAAAACAAGAGAATGGGAAAGACTAGAAATCTCTTCAAGAAAATTAGAGATATCAAAGGAATATGTCATGCAAAGATGGGCACAATTAAGGACAGAAATGGTATGGACCTAACAGAAGTAGAAGATATTAAGAAGAGGTGGCAAGAATACACAGAAGAGCTTTACAGAAAAGATCTTCATGACCCAGATAACCGTGATGGTGTGATCACTCACCTAGAGCCAAAAATCCTGGAGTGCAAAGTTAAGTTAGCCTTAGGAAGCATCACTATGAACAAAGCTAGTGGAAGTGATAGAATTCCAGTTGAGCTATTTCAAATTCTAAAAGATTATGCTGTGAAAGTGCTACACTGAATATGCCAACAAATTTGAAAAACTCAGCAGTGGCCACAAGACTGGAAAATGTCAGTTTTCATTCCAATCCCAAAGAAAGGCAATGGCAAAGAATGTTCAAACTATCATACAACTGTACTTGTTTCACACGCTAGCAAAGTAATACTCAAAATTCTCCAAGCTAGGCTTCAAGAGTACATGAACTGAGAACTTCCAGATGTTCAATCTGGATTTAGAAGAGGCAGAGGAACCAGAGATCAAATTGCCAACATCTGTTGGATCATTGAAAAAGCAAGAGAGTTCCAGAAAAACATCTATTTCTGCTTTATTGACTGTGGCAAAGCCTTTGATGGTGTGGATCACAACGAACTGTGCAAAATTCTTCAAGAGATGGGAATACCAGAACACTTTGCCTGCCTCCTGAGAAGCCTGTATGCAGGTCAAGAAGCAACAGTTAGAACAGACTGGCTCCAAATTGGGAAAGGAATACGTCAAGGCAGTATGTTGTTACCCTGCTTTTGGAACTTATATGCAGAGTACATCATGAGAAACGCTGGGCTAGATGAAGCGCAAGCTGGAATCAAGATTGCTGGGAGAAATATCAATAACCTCAGATATGCAGAAGATACCACCCTTATAGCAAAAAGTGAAGAGGAGCTAAAGAGCTTCTTGATGACAGTGAAAGAGGAGAGTGAAAAAGCTGGCTTAAAAGTCAACATTCAAAAAATAAAAATCATGGCATCTGGTCCCATCACTTCATAGGAAATAGATGAGGAAACAGTGGAAACAGTGAGAGACTTTATTTTGGGGGCTCCAAAATCACTGAAGATGGTGACTGCAGCCACAAAAGTGAAAGACACTTGCTTCTTGGAAGAAAAGCTATGACAAACCTGGACAGCATATTAAAAAGCAGAGACATTACTTTGCCAAAAACAGTCTGTCTAGTCAAAGCTATGGTTTTTCCAGTAGTCATGTATGGATGTAAAAGTTGGGCCATAAAGAAGGCTGAGTCCTGAAGAATTGATGATTTTGAACTGTGATGCTGGAGAAGACTCTTGAATAGTAACTTGGAAGCAAGGAGATCAAAGTGGTCCATCCTAAAGGAGATCAGTCCTGGATATTCATTGGAAGGACTGATGCTGAAGCTGACGCTCCAATACTTTGGCCACGTGATGCAAAGAGCCAACTCATTAGAAAAGACCCTAAAGCTGATTGAGGGCAGGAGAAGAAGGGAACAGAGGACAAGATGGTTGGATGGCATCACCATGAGTTTGAGTTTGAGAAAGCTCTGGAAGACGGTAAACGACAGGGAATCCATGCTGCAGTCCATGGATTCTCAGAGTCAGACACAACAGAGTGACTGAGAAACAACAACAAACAGAAAAAAAAATTTTTTTAATGCAGATACTTTGCAATACCACTGGCCCAACATCAAGTATACTAAGGTTTACAATATATTCTCAGAAGGAGTAGAGAGAGAAGGAAAGGAGCAATGAACTTACTTGAAGAAATAATAGCTGAGAACCTTCCTAACCAGGGAAAGGAAACACAGCTCTAGGAAGCATGGGGTCCCAAAGAAGATGAACCCAAGGAAGTTCACACCAAGAAAACTTACAATATTAAAGGCAAAAATTAAAGACAAGGAGAGAATCTTAAAAACTGGAAAAGGAAAGCAACTAGTTACATGCACGAGAATTTCCCTAAGACATTCAGCTGACTTTTTAGCAGGAACTTTCCAGGCCAGAGGAAGTGACTATATCAAAGTGATGAAAGGGAAAAAAATCTACAACAAAGAATACTCCACCTGGCAAGGTTATCATTCAGACCTGGAGGAGATACAAAGAGTTTCATAGACAAGCAAAAGCTAAAAGAGTTCCGCACCAGTAAATCAGGATGCAAGAAATGTTAAGGGGACTTCTCTAAGCAGAAAAGATCACAACTAGAAATATGAAAATCACAAAAGGTAAAATATTATTGGTAAAAGCAAATATGCAGTAAAGGTAGTTGATTAACTGGTTAAAAAACAAAACTAAAATCATCTATATCCACAATTAGTAATTAAGGAATACACAAAACAAAAAGATGCAAAATATGATGTCAAAAACATTAAATATGGTGGTGATGAATAAAAATGCAGGTTGTTTGAATGAGTTTGAACTTAAGAGATCATCAACTCAAGCAATCATTTATATATCGAGACTGCAATATATGAACTTAATGGTAACCACAGTCTAAAAATCTAGAATAGAATACACATACAAATATAAAGGAATCCAAGTATAACACTGAAGACAGTTATTAAATCACAAGTGAAGAAAGCAAAAGAAGAACAAAAGAATAAAGACAGAACTACAAAACACCCAGAAAATAATTAATAAATGGCAATAAGTATATAACCATCAATAAATACTTTAAATGTAAATAGACTAAATGCTCCATTCAAAAGACATAAAGTGGCTGAATGGGTAAAAATCCAAAACCCAAGTACATGCTGCTATACGAGACTCACTTCCAATCTAAAGACACACAGATTTATAGTGAGGGAATAAAACAGTGTCTCCAAAGCAAATGGGAATGAAAGGAAATCTGGGGTATTAATACCAACATCAGACAAAACAGACTTTAAAACAAACACTGCGACAAAAGACAAAGGAGGACATTACGTTATGATCAAGGGATCAATCCAAGAAGAAGATGTAACAACTGTAAATGCATGTGCAGCCAACATGGAGCACCTCAATGCATAAAGCAAATATTAACAGGTATAAAGGGAGAAACTGACAATAAAACAGTATTAGCAAACTTTAATATCTTGTATCGATGGACAGGAAGTCATACATCATCCAGACAGAAAGTCAACAAGGAAACACTGACCTTAAATAACACATCAAATCATATGGACTTAATAGAAATATTTTACATTTCTTGCAAAGGCAGCAGAATATGCACTGTTTTCAAATGACCTATCTCTAGGATAGGTCACATGCTAGGACATGAAACAAGACTCAATAAATTTAAGAAGACTGAAATTATATCAAGCATCTTTTATAATCATAAAATATGAGAGAGACTAGAACAAGAAAAAAAACTGCAAATAACACAAACAATTGAAGGCTAAACAATATGCTACTAAACAATGAAAGGGTCATTGAATAAACCTAAGAGAAAATTTAAAAATATCTAGAGACAAATGAAAATGAAAACACAATGGTCCAAAATCTATGGAACGCAGCAAAAGCAGTTCTAACAGGGAAGTTTACAGTGATATAAACTTACCTCAGGAAAAAAGAAAAAAATATTAAATAAACAATCCAAACTTACACTTAAATAAACTAGAAAAGGAAGAACAAAAGCCAAAGTTAGTAGAAGGAAAGAAATCATAAAGATAAGAGCAGAAATAGAGTAAAAAAAAGATATAAAAGATCAATGAATCTAATGACTGGTTCTTTAAAAAGATAAGCAAAATTGGTAAATCTTACGCTAAATGCATCCAGATAAAGAGAAATAAAATCAGAAATGAAAGAAGAAAAGTTACAACTAACACCACAGAAACAGAGGAATCATAAGAGATTGCTATGAATGACTGCTGCTGCTGCTGCTGCTGCTGCTGCTGCTGCTAAGTCGCTTCAGTCATGTCCGACTCTGTGCGACCCCATAGATGGCAGCCCACCAGGCTCCCCCGTCCCTGGGATTCTCCAGGCAAGGACACTGGAGTGGGTTGCCATTCCCTTCTCCAAGGCACTAAGGTGAAAAGTGAAAGTGAAGTCACTCAGTCGAGTCCGACTCTTAGCAACTCCATGGACTGCAGCCCACCAGGCTCCTCTGTCCATGGGATTTTCCAGGCCAGAGTACTGGAGTGGGGTGCCATTGCCTTCTCCTATGAATGATTGTACACCACCAAAATGGAAACCTAGAAGAAATGGATGGATTCCTAGAAATGTACAGTCTCCTAAGACTGAATCAAAAAGAAAGAGGAAATATGAAGAGATCAGTTGTCAGTAATAAAATTGAATCAATTGAATCAGCAATAAAAAGAACTCCCAACAAAAAGAATCCAGGACAGATGGCTTCACAGGTGAGTTTTACCAAACATTTTGTGTGTTTGGGTGTGTGTGTGTGTGTGTGTGTTAACACCTAGCCTTCTCAAACTATTGCAAAAATTGAAGAAGAAAGAATACGTCTACAAAGCTAGCATTACTCTGATTCCAAAAGCAGACAAACACACACATAGACATACACATAGACAAACACACACACACACACACACACAGAGCTGGACAAGACAGCAGCCAGCAGTAGGAATATACCTTAATGAAGAAAACTTAATGAAGAACCTGGCAACATAAGCCTAGCTAAGCTGCTTAATTGCTACGGGGTGGTTACTACTACATGCGTCTCGCTTTCTCCTCTTTAGATGTGCCTATAGCAGTTTATCCGTGTCTGTCTTGCTATTGAAAACTGGCTATAGTGGGGAGTAGGGGTAATGGGGAAATGTTGGTCAAAGAACACAAAGTTTCACTTGTACAAGATAAATAAGTTCCGGGAATCTAGTGTACAGCATAGTAACTATAGTTTCTAATACTATACTGTATATTTGAAATTTGCTTAAAAAGTAAATCTTAAATGTTCTCACCACATGCAAGACAAGTAACTATATGAGGTGATTGATGTGTTAATTAGTTTGATTGTGATATCATTTTAAATGTATACATGCATCAAAATATCATATTGTACACCATTAAATACATATAATTTCTATTTGTCAATCACACATCAATAAAACTTAAAAAAAGAGAAGAGAGTGGGAAAAGGTGGAACAGACAGCTTGTCTTTTATGTTCACAGTTCCTCAGACTTAAGAGTTGTGCTAAAAGAATGACACTGAAGCAGTCTAACCTTCACCAGGATCTTAAATGACAAATAACTACTGGGTGTTTAGATTTGAGGGTCTTGGGGAAGAAGAGTATATTTGGCATGTGAAGACAATGTGAGTTCTAGGTGCATGGTAGATTACAGAAGATTATATTTTCCAAAGAGGCACACACAAAAATCTCCCTTTCCACACGTTTTTCTCACAATGTCACTGACACGCCTCCCATCAGCGGGTGATGAGAGATTCCTTGACCTTGAGCAAGATTGTGACTATAGCAGATGTGACGCCATGTGACTTCTGAGAGCAGGTCTCAAAAGCTGGTAAGGGACCATCTGGTTCTCTCCTGGGCTTGCTCTTAGAATCCAGTCACCATACCACAAGAAGGGCAAGTACCCCAACAGATGTTCATATGGAGAAAAACTAGGGCTACAGCTGCAGCGGAGCTTCTTGTCAATGGCTAGCACCAACTCTCCAGATATTTAAATGAACCATCTTGAAAGGAGGTCCTCTAGTCCTCAGTTAAGTGATATGCATGGAGCAGAGACAATCTGATCGTACCAAGCCCTGCCCAGTGTATGCAATGATGAACAAAATACATGGCTGATGCTGTCTTCAGTCTTTAAGCTCTGGGGTAGTGTTATACATTAAACTGCAACGGGGGTAGCCTCTTACTGCTTTCCTTGCCTGATGTCTTCTATTTCTGCTCATCCCATATGAATTTTCTACAAGATAAAGCTGATCAAATTATACCCCAGAACTTTTATCATTTTTTCCAATTTGATGACTATGCCACTAAACTGTAATCCCCTCAAGATCATGAATGATTTCTTTAACTTTATAAAAGCATTAAATAATTACCAAGTAAATCAATAAATGAAATGTTTTATTCCTGGAACTTTAATAGACTCTATAAAGGAGTCTTGACTCATAAGGTAACTTATGCAACACTGAATTACCAAATTAAAAATACCAATATCCTTTTAATAAACTGAAGGAAAAAAATTTAAAGAATTCACTTTTGAATGTTAAAATAGTTTGTACACATAAACTGAGAAATATCTCTGACGCAAATAAATTGAGACTGAGAAGATATAATGAG
>SJYC01005569.1:0-17235 GCA_006408675.1 Madoqua kirkii | reverse complement strand
TATAACCACTCCCAAGTTATCTGTAAAAACAATTCTTGGTATTAGCACTTTTTTTTTTGCTTTCCCTCCTACTGATTAGTTCTTATCAAGCAGAATACTTTTTATTTTATTATTTATGTTAAATTTTTATAACGCATTTCCTCCAAGGAGTTCAAGATGTTTGGCATACAGAGGTGCTTTTGTTTCTCTTTATTTGGTTTGATGAACACCTTCCAGGCATTGCAAGAGCCAAGAATACCATCAAAGTTAGGAGGAAAAGACCACAGAGCAAGGGACAGAACACAAGGTCAGAAGTGAAGTGCCCAGCTGGGTTATTTGTAGAGCAGTGAGAACTCAGGGAATCGTGAAATTAACTGCATCCAAACCACTTTCAGCTTTATAGTGCTGTTGCTGCTAAGTCACTTCAGTCGTGTTCGACTCTGTGCGACCCCATAAACGGCAGCCCATCAGGCTTCCCCATTCCTGATTCTCCAGGCAAGGACACCGGAGTGGTACCCTTCGGCAAAGAAGGTGCCCTGATCTCTCATCTTTACTCTGTTCCTTTAAAAATTTTTTAAATATAAATTTATTTTAATTGGAGGTTAATTACTTTACAATATTGTATTGGTTTTGCCATACATCAACATGTATCTGCCACAGGTATACACGTGTTCCCCATCCTGGACCCCCCTCCCTCCTCCTGCCCCGTACCATCCCTCTGGGTCATCTCAGTGCACAAGACCCAAGCAGCCAGTATTATACATAGAACCTGGACTGTCGATTCATTTCATATATGATATTATACATGTTTCAATGCCATTCTCCCAAATCATCCCACCCTCTCCCTCTCCCCGAATCCAAAAGACTGTTCTATACATCTCTGTCTCTTCTGCTGTCTCTCATACAGGGTTATCGTTACCATCTTTCTAAATTCCATATATATGCGCTGCTGCTGTTGCTAAGTCCCTTCACTTGTGTCCGACTCTGTGCGACCCCATGGACTGCAGCCTACCAGGCTCCTCCATCCATGGGATTTTCCAGGCAAGAGTACTGGAGTGGGTTGCCATTGAGTATACTGTATTGGTGTTTTACTTTCTGGCTTACTTCACTCTGTACAATAGGTTCCAGTTTCTTCCACCTGTGTATATGTACTGCCAGTCACATACTTGTATCAAGATAACCGATCAGAAAGTAAGCAGTAGCCCCTGTTCTTTGTACGTTATGCTGGATTGGGGCTGCCTGAAACCAATGACCCTATTGACTTTCCCTATATTTAAACTCAGTGAAGAAATTAATTGATATATGACATTGGGGGAGTGGTAGGGGAGTGGTGACAGTGGATTTGCAATAAAGGGAGGCACAGAGTTCTATGGGTTCCTTGCCCTGAAAATTTGACAAGGTCTCCAAGGCGAAGATGGTCACACTTAAAGAAAGGGAACCTCAGATACTCTGAATGGGGACTAAGAGTGAGAACTAAGCTGATGTAAGGACAGTGAAGACATACGCACAGACACATTGAAAAATGTGACATCTTCTGGCAAAACAAAATTAGAAAAGCATATGCCAGTGTTCCATCTGTGCCACACAAGAGTCAATATTTCCACTGTGGATGTTGTGACTTTTTGAGAGAAATTGTTTACAGGAGGAAAAAAAGTAAAGTATGTCAACAACTTCTTGAAGAGGACTCTGATGACCATTAGTTGGTTGGTGGACACCTTTTTCATCTTGAGTAGGCTAAAAAGAGATTCTCAACTGTTTGTTCAGTTAGGTTCAGTTACACATATACAAAAGGAATAAA
This sequence comes from Madoqua kirkii, assembly GCA_006408675.1. Classification (NCBI taxonomy): domain Eukaryota; kingdom Metazoa; phylum Chordata; class Mammalia; order Artiodactyla; family Bovidae; genus Madoqua; species Madoqua kirkii. Next base: position 15,458 of record SJYC01005569.1, on the reverse strand, counting down.
CCTCTCACAACCAAGACAGCTGCAGTTGGTACCAACAGAGAAACTTTTAAGAGGAATCAATACAGGCTATATCAGCTTCCACCCTGCTGAGAGCCTTAGAAGTAGAGAAGGAAAAGGAAGACAGATGCAGAGTGCAGGTGAAGCAAGAAAGGAAAGAGAGAAGGAGAAAAGCAAAGAAGAGCTGGTTCAAAACTTACTGGAGAAAATGTGCCTGCTTTTAAAGAGTTTCCATAAATGGAAGAAGCTCTCATTCTTGCAGCATGCTAAAGCACAGAAGCTTTTAGCATCTTTGGGAGGTACATGAAATAAATGGGAGCAGAACTTCAGGAACAAAAGCGAAACACCATACAAGGCCTGAAATATCTTTTCTTATAAAGAGCGGGATTTTAATTGTTAAGTCTTTTCATAAATATTGAATAGGGCAGAGAATGAATCAGTTGAATTTTCAAGATAGCTTTCAACCCATCAATGAATATCACATTAAAAAAATATATTTATACAATATTGTTCTAAATGGCTCTACCTGGAGCCCCTGCTACAAAGCTGTGTGATTCCATCATGATTTTGCTTTTTCATAGTGATTAGATGCAATGTGCCTTATAATTGTTCAAACATACCTATGTAGTAGACATGAAGGTTTATTATTTTTAATAATTCCCCTTGATTATAAGGGTAATCAATGTTTATTTTTACATATTGGGACATTTCTGAAAAATATAAAGATTGCCTATAATACCAACTCTTACAAGTAACTAATGTTAACACATTATGTCCTTAAATATTTATTGAGTAACTCCTTTGTGCCAGTCCTGTGCTAGAGAGAAGAGACAGAAAATAAACCTTTAAGAGAAGAAATAATATTAAATATTAAAAATATGAAGAAAGTAAAATAGGCTACTGTGATAGTGAGTGACTGACAAGAGAGGGAAGAGCTTGAGTTCGCAGAGAGGATCAGTCGCTTCAACAAGGTAAGCCTTGAGCAGAAAGCTAAGTGGTGAGAAGGAAGCCGATATGTCAAGATCTAGGAGAAGACTGTTTACAGAACATAGATCAGCAAAAACAAAAGCCTATTTCTGTCTATTTTTAAACATGAGGAGTGGAAAGGACGCTCCGATATATCAGGGGTGTTGGAATTAACTAGACCGGGAATTTAAAACAACTATGACTGATTTGCTTTGGGATCTAATGGGAAAAGTAGACAACATGGAAGAACAGATGGGTAATGTACGCAGAGAGATAGAAATTCTAAAAAAAAAAAAAAAAAGAATCAAAAAGAAATGCCAGAGATCCAAAAGAGTGTGACAGAAATGGAAGCCTTTGATGTGCTCATTAGTGGACTGGACATGGCTGAAGAAATCCTTTCTGAGCTTAAGGCTATGTCAACAGAAGCTTCCAAAACTGAAAGGGAAAGAGGAAAAAAAACTGAAAACAAGCAGAACAGAATATCCAGGAACTGTGGGACAACTGCAAAGTGCACCTACCTATAGTGTAACTGGAATACCAAAAGGAGAAGAGAAAAAGAAACAGAAGAAATCACTGAAGCAATCATGACTGAGAATTTCCCCAAATTAATGTCAGACACCAAACCACAGATCCAGGGAGTTAACAAGATGGATGGCCAAAGGAAAAAAAGTACAGAAGGAACGACAGAAATTCTTTAAAAGAATAATAAACAAAAAGTCCATATCTGATACATTTGTTTTAAAAAGTTTTATATTCTGAAGCAAAATCCACTTATTTCAAAATTGACAGTCTCTTTTTCTGTCAAGATGTAAAATTGCATAAACAAGAGAAAAAAGCATCTTACTTCTTTTTGGTTCAATCAGGGAAAGACATACAAAGTCCACTCTTACTCAAAGTAACAATCTTCCTATATTTATGTTTTGTGGTCAATGCAAGAAACATAATGGGGATTCTGAACCAGAACCAGCGGTGTGAGCGATTCACTTGCCCCCACGAAGAATGCAGTCGCTGATCAGGCTGATGGTGACTATGGGTGGCAGGCAGCAAGTGTGCCTGAGGCCCGGCACAGAGGAGGCAGAGGGCCCCCAGGCAGTGAGCAAACCAGACTCAATCAGACTGAAGCTTCAGCAGGTGAGCCCACTCTCTGGGAAATGCCTTCTGCTGTAGGGGCATCAAAGGAGAGGATGAAAGTGGACTAAAGAGTTGGTTAAACTAAGGAAACTCCATCAAGACAAAGTACAAGCTTCAGTGGTTCCTAATTTCAGGTGACTGGTAAATTTTTAACAGTTTAACAACTTTAAATTGCATTTGAACATTAAAAAAATTAATTTTAGGTAAGAATATAAATAAAGCAATATTATTTGGTTATAACTATATATTCCATCACAGTTAGCTTATTGATATTCAAGTAATACTTGACAAGAAATTCTTTAAAGGTCAATTAATCTTTTCCAATAAATTCAAAAACATTCATAATATGAAACAAGGAGCATACTGATATGCTATTCAGCATAATGAACATCTCAGCATAATGAATATCTCAGCATAATGAAAACAGGCTCCTGTGAATATTCACTGAAATTCTATTCTGCTAAAGCAAAACCTCACTTTCCAATCATTTTAATTAGTACAGTTTCTCCAGGCATTCAGGAAATGACACCACCAGTCAAAGTCAGCAGGAAGCACCATCTCAGGAGTAAGAGGGCCCAGATAATGGGCAAGTCCATCTTGCATTTGTAAACCAAGAGGAGGAAGAGGAAGGCATGCTGTCAGGGTTCAGAGTTTGGGGTACGACTCTACTTCTGCTGCAGCCTGCAATGGTCTGCCTACAATGCAGGAGAGCCAGGTTCGATCCCTGGGTTGGGAAGATCCTCTGGAGAAGAAAACGGAAACCACTCCAGTACTCCTGCCTGGAAAATCTCATGGACAGAGGAGCGTTGTAGGCTACAGACCATGGGGTCACAAAGACTCAGACACGACTGAGCGACTTCACTTTTCTACTTCTGACCGCATGGACATAAGACATATTTTAACTCAGTGTGAACGCACTGTGTTAAATGAAGAATGGACTTTCTCCTGGAACTTGGGGTTATTATTCAGTTCAGTTCAGTCGCTCAGTCATGTCCGACTCTTTGCCACCCCATGAATCACATGGGTCGATGGACAGGTGATGGCCTCCCTGTCCATCACCAACTCCCGGAGTTCACTCAGACTCATGTCCATCGAGTCTGTGATGCCATCCAGCCATCTCCTCCGGGACTCGTTTATCTTGTCTTGGATGCTTCCGCTGCCAGGTTGGAGGCCTGGGAGCACTGCTGAGGGAAAGTCTAGGCACTGTGTCTTCAGAGAGCTATCGCCAGGAATGGCAGGAACGAATGCTGAGCTAAACAGAACTTGGTCTAAGAGGTCCATTCTAGCATGATTCATCTTTAAGAGGAAAATAATTCCATCTCAATGGACATAACACCCAGGGCAAAAATGATGCTTAAGCTTTTAATATTCTCACACCGAGGAGAGGGAATATATTTTTCCCCTACCATATCTTACAAGATTAGAGGTCTAAAAACTCCATGTGAAGGCTAAAATCTTCTAGTGAGTCCCTAAAATAACCAGGACTACCAGGAGCATATAGTTCATTGGAAGGAGAGTCAGTTCAGTTCAGTTCAGTCGCTCAGTCGTGTCCAACTCTTTGCAACCCCAAGAACTGCAGCACGCCAGGCCTCCCTGTCAATCACCAACTCCCGGAGTTACCTAGTAAAATTTACAGTGCATTTTGCCTTTGCGGTCTGTCGCCAACTGCTACCATTCTTTTTTTGAAACAACATTTCTCTGACACGGTGATCATCTGCAGGCATCTTTCTGAGGGGCCATCACTCCCCATTCTAAGGACATAGGATATGGGTGGAGCGGACTACAGCGGGGCTGTCCTTGAGCTAGGCCTGGCCAGAATACACTGTCCCCCGGGCAAAGAGATGGTTTCAGGGAGAGTGGACATCTAAGCCAGACCACTGATACCCAGAGGGTCAGACCTGGGACTTCTGCTGAAGCTCTCTAAAGAGACGCTTTCTCCCAGAGAAAGCCAGCTGTGAGGGTGATGTGAGTCTGAAACTGCTCGAGGTCCCTTCTGCCTCGCACTCAGGTAACCTGACAGTGTAGAGAATGGCAGAGTCCAGGGCAGACAGACAGAGGGAGAAGCACAGCATTCTCCCAATGCTTGGGGAGATCTCGGATTCCATCAATTCTGGACTCCTGAACATCTCAGACACTTGAGCCAATAAATCCCTATTTGGTTCATGCTGACTTTTTCAATCGCTCAAAAACTAGAGAATCCTGACTTACTTGCGTTCATTTCTATTCACTCCCAACACTGACTGAGGATCTTCTGAGGGCCAGGCTCCTGTCCTAGGTGCTGGGACTACAAAAATGAATTAAGCATAGTTGCTAATTTCATGGAATCCTGTGTTTGGCAGTAAACCCCAGATTTAAAGGTTTTACATAGGTTGTTGCTGTTGTTCAGTTGCTAAGTTGTGTCTGATTTTTTCTGACCCCATGGACTATAGCCTGCCAGGCTCTGTTTTGTCCACTGGATTTCCCAGGTGACAATACTGGAGTGGGTGGCCATTTCCTTCTCCAGGAGATCTTCCTACATCAGGGATCAAACGTGTGTCTCCTATGTTGGCAAACAGATTCTTTACTACTGAGCCACCAGGGAAGCTCCCATATAGGTTAGCAGGTCATATGCTATTTTGAAAGCACAGACCATGGATATTTGTACTGACCCTAACTCACTGGAGACAGTTATTTTGAAGGGCAAAGAATGGGAATAATACCCAACTAATAAGCATGCTTTAAAAAACATAAAATTGGCAGTACATTTTTACAGAATAATAATCAAAGAATAAAATTATACTTGAGAAGCACTCTAGGAGAAGCAGAATATTTATCATTTAAAACTATTCTAGAACACAACAGTAAATGCTTTATTCAAAGCTTATTGTACCAAATATAAAATTAGAAAAAACTTACGCTAAATTTAGTTGAGTGTTAACTATGATGGTTATGAACTAAATTAACTCAGAGAGCATGAAACGGGCACACGGTAACCTAGGAGTTTATTTACAGAGTTTTGTATTTAAAGCAATTTACTTTGATACCATTAATCAATATTCATTTTCAATCTAAAAGTACACGAAGAAAGAGATCATCTTTCCAAGTTAACATTTACTCAGTTTATCCTATGAATCAGGTACTCTGGAGGACACAGCATTGACATGCTTCAGGGCATTTGCTTTTAATAAATGAAAAGTAGCACTTCCTCATAAGAATATAAAGCTAGATGGGAACTTTGTGTATGTGTTAGTTGCTCAGTCATGTCTGACTCTTTGTGATCCCACAGACTGTATAGCCCACCAGGCTTCTCTGTCCATGGGAAGAATACTGGAGTGGGTTGCCATTTCCTTCTTCAGGGGATTTTCCCGCCCCTGGGATTGAATCTGGGTCTCCAGCACTGCAAGCAGATTCTTTACCATCTTGAGCCACCAAGGAATTCCTGACGAGAACTTTAAGCTGGGTCAAAAAAGAGACCTTTCCCAAAGTTCTCATATTGGTATCATTCCCCATTTATAAATAAAAGTAACACTTTATTTAAAAGTTTAAGTAGGTAATAATAAAAAGATGAAACAGAATTAATATATAACCCTTATAGAAATAAATCTGGTAGAATACAAAGGTTGTCAGATGCAACAAACCCTAAGTAAAAGTAAGAAGTAAGTAACTGTGAAGTTGGCATGGGCTTCCCAGGTAGACCTAGTGGTAAAGAACCCACCTGCCAGTGCAGGAGAAGTAAAAGATACGAGCTTATCCCTGGGTCGGGAAGGTCCCCTGGAGAAGGGCATGACAGCCCACTCCAGTATTCTTGCTTGGAGAATCGCCATGGACAGAGGAGCCTGGTGGACTACAGTCCATGGGGTCGGAAAGAGTTGGACACGACTGAAACGACAGCACACACACATGAAGTCTGGTTCTAGCCCTACTTTTCCTAGCTCTTTGTTATTCTATTATTCACGTGTCACATGCCCCTCATCTCCATAAATCTAGGAAGTTCTCTAAATTCTACACGCATTTCTCTTTTGCCCAAGTACTGATCATTCACAGTTCTTAATCAGGTAAGAATGATATGCTGATATATAGCTTGGAAAACAATTTTCTTCAGGAGGGATAGGGCTAGGAAAACATCAATGTTCAGTCTATTTAGTTTCACTGTTCAGACGCCATAGGACATGGTTATATCAAAAGGGAATTTGGGGATCACTTTTCAATAGATGGTCAAGTCAAGGTAAAGGCATCAGCCACACCAATCCAGGTATGCACTATAGTTAAGAAAGACACGACTTCTGTGCTCTGCATTCCTGTATTTCCATACATCAAGGTTTATCTTTGTTTCTTTTATCTCCTAGTAATGATGAAATGGCAATCCACTCCAGTATTCTTGCCTGGAGAATGCCATGGACAGAGAAGCTTAGTAGGTTACAGTCCACAGGGTCTCAAAGAGTCGGACATGACTTCACCTTCACCTTCAATGATTTCTTTTAAAAGATGGAGCCTTACCGGAGCTGTCCTGAAGGAATGGGATTTTACCACACTTCCTTAAAGTGCTCTTCATTCCAGGCACAGTTACGGGAGCAGTCAGCCTGACTCAAGCCCACAAGGAGAACCAGATAGAAACTAAAAACCTTTGCTAAAAAGTCAGAGCAGCTACCTCCTGCCAAGTCCCAGGTCTTGACACAGCTTATTAACTGCCCTAGAGCAACCTCACAAAAGAATTCATGGCTAGGTGTTACTGGTTAATTACAAGCTTAATGTGTTATGGCTCAAACACAAGCCAGCAATATATTTTAAAAATGCAAAGCAAAGGGGATGGAATATTACACTGGAATCTCAAAGATCTAGGCAGCTTACAAAGTTTCTAGGCCATCCCAGCAGCCCTCAAATCAATTCCATAACAGTGATCTCACTTATCATAAGGAAAAATTGGCCTTGCTAACAAATGGTAATCACTCACACCAAGATACCTTTTCCTTTTGCAGCATCTTATCCTGTTTCTTAACGTATCATAATATCCACCGATACATGTAATATGGCTCCTCATGCCAGGAGGATGCTAATAAACATTTGTCAGTGTGTCTGACATGGGTTAAAATCCAGAAGAATCAACACAGTCTTGAAAGGAGGAAAGTCCAAGGAAAATATTAATAGAATCAATAGAGAGCTATCTATTGCTCAAGTATCTGCTCTATGACAGATGTTATTTTTATTTTGGTAAAAATACTACTATGTCATTTAAAAAATATCACAAAAGAAAAGTGCTGTTAAATAGAGGTAAAAAGTATTTTCACTGAAAAACTAGTTGATACCTGGCACATGAAGGTTACCTAATAGGGGCAACTTCAGTATATACATATACACCATTAGTCTGAACTAGTCAACAAGAAGTCTGAGGTCAATGACATTTTCTTTAGAAAGCACAGCTGCTCTCATAGACTATCCAGAATCCAGGGATGTTTACGTTCAACACAACTGATCTTGACCACTTAGGTTTTCCTCTAAGACCAAAAAACCCTCTACCTTTTCCAATATAGGAAGATGTACTCTTTAAGCAAAAGAAAGAGTATCAATGGAAGAACAAGACTAATGCAAACTAGAGTTAATTCAAAATCTGAGAGGCACAGTGAAACTCTCAAAGTCCCCAAAACTGGCAGACAACTATAAAATCATCATTAAATTTCTTTAGATTTTAAATATTTTTTTCCTCTGAATATAAATACTCAAAAGATGGCTAATTTTTTGCTGACCAATGAAGTGCTTGATATGCTAACAATATTCTCTTTACTGTTAACTTTTCAGGCTATTTCTTATTTAATGAACTCTTTAGAATGTGCATTCTGTTCCTTTAAACTCCAGTCTTCTAACTCTAGATTGCTAAAAAAAATTTTAGTGCCAGGAAGAGTCAGAGCTGGATTGACAGTTCCAAGTCTAATTTTACAGATGAAAATCGTGAGGACTTGCCTAGGGTCACTGGAGGCAGAAAATAAGATCAGAACACAAACATACTGATTTTAGTAAGGGAGCTGTTTCTCACACACTCATCTTAAGTCTCCGAGTCCAATAGTTTCTAGACATGACATTCTAGGGGAGGTTAGTATCTTTGCCAGAAGAAAATTTCCTTACAGCCATGCTTCTCCATCTCAAACGTTTGCAGACAAACGAAACAAGTCAAAAGTACTTTTGCATAAATTCCCATTTCCTCTTAGAAGGGATATGCAAAATTTAAAAAAACCCAGTAAATTGGTTTACTGGATTCATAGAATCATATAATAAACCAGTCATAGATTGCTTAAGTAATCCATGTGTGGTTGACTGGTGAGTGCTTTTACCATTACATCCTAGGTATCTCTTTCAAGAAATTCTTACAGTCAGCAATGAGCATAAAATATTTTCATCAAAGCAAACGCAGCTTTTCAAAACAGATTCAGTTCAGTTCAGTCGCTCAGTCGTGTCCGACTCTTCGTGACCCCATGACTCAAAACAGATTTCAATGGGATATTTCACTGCCTTTTCTTTAATCTGGTATGATCAACTCTCAGTGTGCAGAATCAGCTTACTCTAACAAAATTTGTGTACTCCTTGCCATAGGACAGACCTTGTGGATCCAGCAGACTTGCCCACTATTTTTTGGTGTGTTTTCCTTGAAAGCAGCTGCCCACTGAGTGACATTTCCCAGCAATTGCTGCATCTCGATGAGTCCATAAGACTGGTCCATAAGTCCATAAGACCATAAGACTGGTTCTCACCAGAGGAATGTCATAAAGGCAAGAGACATGTGTTACTAGACAAGGTGGATTTAAAAAATGCTATGTTTTTTCTTTTCCTTTATGTTTTTCTTTCTGCCTGAACACATAGGACTCTAAGACTCCCTGGTAAATAATAGCTCCAGTATGAAAGAACCTTGGATTCCAGGAAAGCTTCAGAAACACACACATTAAAAATTATATGAGAAAAAAAAGTTACTGTGTTAAGCCACTGAAATGCCTGAGTTTATTTTTGTAGCCACTAGCAAAGCCCTAAGTGACACACTGAATTTACTAGATATAACCATAGGCATTACTGACTCAATGGATGTAAGTTTGCACAAACTCTAGGAGATAGTGAAGGACAGGGAAGCCTGGCGTGTTGCAGTCCATGGGGTCACAGAGTTGGACATGACTTAGAGACTAAACAAAAACCACCATAGGCAAAGTATATATCCAGATAGTAGTAGTTGTATGTTTCTAAGCCATAAACATGAGGCATAGAGTATTATTAATTTTATTATTAAACTTCTCCTTTGTCTAGCCACCTCCCAAGATCGCAGTCACTGGCTATGCTAAATTCAGCCAAAATCAGAATTTCTTATAATCAATAGCAAGGAGAGATAAGAAAGCCTTCTGAACAATGCAAAGAAAGAGACGAAAACAATACAATGGGAAAGACGACAGCAAGGAGATCAAACCAGTCAATCGTAAAGAAAATCAACCCTCAATATTCATTGGAAGGACTAATGCTGAAGCTGAAGGTCCAGTACTACGGCCGCCTGAGGCAAGAGCTGACTCACTGGAAAAAGACTCTGATGCTGGGAAAGATTGAAGGCAGGAGAAAGGGACGACAGAGGACGAGATGATTGGATGGCATCATCAATTCAATGGATATGAATTTGAGCAAATTCTGGGAGCTAGTGAAGCACAGAGAAGCCTGGAGCACTGCAGTTCAAGGCATCACAAAGAGTCTGACATGACTTAGTGACTGAACGATGACATCAGCATTTAGAAGGACTCATTATACTAAAACAATAGGTGAAAAGATTTATTGTAATAGCAATTGCCCAGAGACTTCTGTCAGTTGCGACTCTCTAAATTTTTGAAGTCCAAGGATATTTCCTAGAGACTCTATCTTAAGATCTCAACAAAACAACCCCCCTTTCCAGTAGTGGGAACCATGTGAGAGGGCTTATTATTATTAAGAGGAAAAGGGAAGCATCACCTCCTGGTGCTGATGTGAGGGAGTCGTTTTCAGACACTTCACAACTGCAATAAACATGCTCAGATGTCTAATGTTCTGCCTAAAATGAAATTTGTGCTTTCTTTTTAATTAAAAAAATGCATAAAGTATAAGTCTCCAACTGCCAATCAGTCTTTGTTCAAATAATGACTTAAATTCTAATGGAAATGTTTGTCCCCTATTTTGCATCTGTTTTTATAGGAACTAGAGAAAATGGTGCCTACGTAAAAGAAGAGTAGGTGAGTTACAGATTCTGATCTAGGTTAGGGAAATGGATCCTCGAAGGCCTGTCTCTTTTTGTGGCATCCTGAAGAACAAAGGATAAATGACAAGTACTGAATCCCACAATGTTTCTATCACAGCTTGTGGCAGACAGCAAGACCAAGCCTGTGATTTTCTTCTTTCACACCAAGTCAGCTGAGTTTATGGTTGGTTAATCTGTGGTGTTTTGCTCACATAGCTCACATTCTCAAACCTTTAAGCAATGTCTCCTCTTTTAATGTCAAGCTACACTCAAGTAGCAGAGTGAGGTTATCCAGGAAGAATTTTGATATATACAAACATTTTTACTGAAAACCATATATACAAAAAAGACTATTATCTTGGGAAAGGGTCTATTTCAACTGAGTTGCATATGAGAAGTCAGTTGAATTATGTTTCCAATAAATGAGTCAAATATCTAATGAACTACCTGGGTTGTTAATTTTCAATCAATTTTGTAGGAGTACTTTCTCTATGAAGTTCTCCTTATCTTCCTCTGGTGGATGAAATGTTTCTCTATCTTTGATGGCATTGATATTTCTCTCTAATTTGTTTTTCCAGCTATTTGCACCTGGCTTACATATTCTAATTGATTCCCTGGTGGCTCAGACGGTAAAGAGTCTGCCTGAAATGGAAGAGATCCATTCGATCCCTGGGTTGGGAAACTCCGCTGGAGAAGGACATGGGAACCCACTCCAGTATTCTTGCCTGGAAAAACCTCACAGATGGAGGAGCCTGGCAGGCTACAGTCCATGGGATCGCAAAGAGTCAGACATGACTGAGCGACTTCACTTTACATATTCCAATAGACCTAAGCTCTGAGGAATCATCCACTTCTGCTTTACCTTTCCTGCACTTTGGTACCTAATATAGCTCCAGGCATGTAGAAAGAACACAAATATTTTAAAAGCAGCACACACTGGAGTTTTGCCTGTGAAGTGGTCACTCAGTCAAGTCCGACTCTTTGCAACCCTATGGACTGTGTCCATGGGATCTTCCAGGCAAGAGTACTGGAGCGGGTTGCCATTTCCTTCTCCAGGGGATCTTCCCGACCCAGGGATCAAACCTGGGTCTCCAGCATTGTAGGCAGATGCTTTACCATCTGAGCCACCAGGGCTCATGTCCACATGTCAGTAGAGGTAAGGATACCTTTTCTGTACCTGGTATACAAAGCAGCCATAATGAAGATGCTGCTGGACATTTTCTCAATAACTAAACACTTCCCTCTCTGAATAATGCCAGAAAGTGACATGTGTTAGTTGCTCAGTCGTGTCTGGCACTTTGGGACACCATGGACTGTAGCCCACCAGGCTCCTCTGTTCATGGAATTCTCCAGCCAAGAATACTGGAGTGAGTAGCCATCCCTTCTCCAGGGAATCGTCTCGACCCACAGATCAAACCTGGGTCTCCTGCACTGCAGGCAGATTCTTTACTGTCTGAGCCACCAGGAAAGCCCAGAATAATGCCAGAGGTAAGTTCTCGAGTTAACTTCAGTGGGGCTGCACCTAGAAAAAATGCCCAAACACTAGCATTTTAAAACTGTATAGATTTCATCATCTTATTAAACAGTGTGCTTAAAATATCCCACAGTACTTCATGTACAACATCAAGTGACATTTGAAAGTTAGCATATTATATTTTTTAAATGCTAGTTATAGTCATCACACCATAGTCTAAAAGCAATTATATTGGGAATAAGCTTTAAAATGTTTTAAAATTTTTATTTGGAGGTCCAAAAATAAAAATAAAAAACTAGCAACCATCACTTCATGGCAAATGGATGGGGAAACAGTAGCTGACTTTATTTTGGGGGGCTCCAAAATCACCACAGATAGTGGCTGCAGCCATGAAGTTAAAAGACACCTGCCCCTTGGAAGGAAAGTTATGACCATCCTAGACAGCATATTCAAAAGCAGAGACGTTACTTTGCCAACAAAGGTCCGTCTAGTCAAGGCTATGATTTTTCCAGTGGTCAAGTATGGATGTGAGAGTGGACTATAAAGAAAGCTGAGAGCTGAAGAATTGATGCTTTTGAACTGTGGTATTGGAGAAGGCTCTTGACAGTCCCTTGGACTGCAAGGAGATACAACCAGTCCATCCTAAAGGAGATCAGTCCTGAGTGTTCATTGGAAGGTCTGAGGTTGAAGCTGAAACTCCAGTAATCACCACAGATAGTGGCTGCAGCCATGAAATTAAAAGACACCTGCCCCTTGGAAGGAAAGTTATGACCATCCTAGACAGCATATTCAAAAGCAGAGACGTTACTTTGCCAACAAAGGTCCGTCTAGTCAAGGCTATGATTTTTCCAGTGGTCAAGTATGGATGTGAGAGTGGACTATAAAGAAAGCTGAGAGCTGAAGAATTGATGCTTTTGAACTGTGGTATTGGAGAAGGCTCTTGACAGTCCCTTGGACTGCAAGGAGATACAACCAGTCCATCCTAAAGGAGATCAGTCCTGAGTGTTCATTGGAAGGTCTGAGGTTGAAGCTGAAACTCCAGTGTTTTGGCCACTTGATGTGAAGAACTGATTCACTGGAAAAGACCCTGATGCTGGGAAAGATTGAGGGCAGGAGGAGAAGGGAATGACAGAGAATGAGATGGTTGGATGGCATCACCGACTCAATGGGCATGAGTTGGGTAAACTCTGGGAGTTGGTGATGGACAGGGAGGCCTGGCATGCTGCAGTCCATGGGGTTGAAAAGAGTCAGACATGACTGAGCAACTGAACTGAACCTCATTTATTCACTATAATTCCAGCTTGTCACTTGTTTCAAGAAAAATCAGAGAAGAATCATCTAGTCTAATAGAAGACAATTATTTTGTGTCATACCATTATTTATTGTGCAGTTAATAAAAAAATTGTCAGTTGTCAGATGCCAATAAGTATAAGAAACATTTTAGCTTCTGAAATCTTAAAATGTGAAATAAAAGTTCATCTCAGAGTCAATAAAATGAGATACTTATCTGAGAATATGTAAGATGCAATAAGTATATTACAGAAATATAAAAAGAATGAAATACTTGTTAGAACTGAAAATTTTCTTATGAGTCTATTTACTGCCCTAATATCATTTACTTATGTAACTATAGTATAAAATTTTAGAAGTATATTCAAAACTTAAGTGATTTACATTGATTTTAATGTTAATATAAACTCAGTGATCAAAAGAGTATGGTATTATATGTCCACAGAAATTAGTAGCCCTGGTTCTCTCCAGGAAGAGCTAGGTAATAGATCACAGTATGAGAAAGAGAATTTTCACTTGATCATTTAGTAGCTTTTAAACAGAGGGCCATGTGGATATGTCAACTATGCAAATTTTTTTTAAAAATATTAAAATAATAATAAAAATTGGGAGAATATAATGTATGAAGAGTTTGGTTTTTCTAATTCACTGGTTTAGGGAAAAAACACTGCAAATAAGATTGACAAAGCTTAGGCTCATTGCAGGCTGCACCAAAGCATACTTGTCACTGAGGAGCCATCATAAGTATATTTCAGAAGAGGACATACTTCTTTAAGAGATGACATCCATCCTGAGGTATGCAAGAAAAACACCTACCTGTTTGCACAAGCAATATGTGTTTCTACCTCTCACTGAAGACATCATTGGGCTTTTTCAATGGAAGCAGAATTCACCATTCAGAAGTAGAGTATACTTTTGGTTTCTAAGAAAGCATTTGGATTATAACAAGATTGGATTTTTTAGATAAAGTCACATAGCAATTTACTGAACTTTCTGAAAAGTTCTTGGATGTCTAAATCCTTAAGGAAGAAAAGGTTTCTAAGGGTCATGTATAGGAATTTAATAGTAACATCCTATTTGTGTACCCAACCTGGGGTTTCAAGGATGCCACAAAGGCCCCAGGCTTTATCCATCCCTCAGTTACCCACTGTAATGGAGCTGAGAATCCCATTTCAGTGATGGTTTAAGATGATTTTTTTACTTTTGAGTTTTTGTCAAATTGCCTCTAGCTGACTGGCATTCTCTGCTTTAGAAAGTTTTCAGATTTGAACCACAGGTGGAGGTGGAGGATAAAGATGAGAGAATTGACAGATATGTGTGGGAAAGCACATACCATCTGTCAGACTGTCTTTATAAAATGGGGAAAGGCACTTTTCAAAATGGGAAGGTCTGATTCAACAACATATGGATTAAACAAAGGACTCAAAATGATGCTTTAAAAGATTCTTATCATCTTAAAAGCTACTCTGAGCTTGTGCTTCCCAACTGTCTTCTAACATTTCGCTGTGATGCTGTTGCGGCTAAGTATCTATTTTTTACAGTATCTGCAGCATGTAACAGAGAAGGCGATGGCAATTCACTCCAGTACTCTTGCCTGGAAAATCCCATGGATGGAGGAGCCTGGTGCACTGCAGTCCATGGGGTCGCTAAGTGTCGGACATGACTGAGCGACTTCACTTTCACTTTTTGCTTTCATGCACTGGAGAAGGAAACGGCACCCCATGCCAGTGTTCTTGCCCAGAGAATCCCAGGGACAGGGGACCCTGGTGGGCTGCCATCTATGGGATTGCACAGAGTTGGACACGACTAAAGTGACTTAGCAGCAGCATGTAACTGGCTAGAACATGTACAACAGAAAGCCAGGTCCTGTGCTACAGATGCTAGGTCTCTTTCCAGAACACATCCATATCCTTTCAGCACCTATCCAAAAATTGACCACAGGAATCCCATATAGCACCCCAAAGAGAATCTGGTTCCATCTGCACTGAGTATAGTTATGCACTTTCCATGGCCTCCCTGTCATTAATTGAAACATGAAAGACTTTTTGGGAGGGGATTTTTGCAGGGCTGGGTAGAGGGAGGAACCAACAGTTTTGTCTTGGCTAATGCTAACTTTGAGATCCAATCAGAAATCAAAGTAGAGATGCTGCGTAGGCCACTGACTGACTCTGTGAGTCTGGAGCTCATGGGAGATGACCAGTCTAGAGATGTACATTTTAGCCAGCAGCATAGAGATGGTATTTTAAGCAATGAACCCGGGGCATGAGTGAAGAAATGGGATAGGACAGAGTTCTAGGCACCTGTACCCTTGAAGTGCTGATGGAGGAAGAGAAGTCAGCAAGTGAGATGAAAAAAAAAAAAAAAAAAACCAAAAAAAGGCCAGGAAAGCAAGAA
>SJYC01005567.1:0-31055 GCA_006408675.1 Madoqua kirkii | reverse complement strand
CATAGTAACAACTTACTATGAATATAATAGATTCATTAAAATTATCTTTTTCCTCAGTTTTCAAAATACCAGTGCAGCTACTATTCTTGACTAAATAGTGTGCAAACTCTGGAAAGCAACTGTGGTTTATCATAACTCTATGCTACACTGCTTTTCTAGAGTCTGATTCACTTTTGTCTTATGGCAAGGAAATATTCTTTTTTTTTCAAGTTAGAAAAAATGTCAGACTCGGATACTGAGGCATGTGAAAATCAATACTTCATTAGCTCATCATAGTTCCAATACCAGTGCAGAGAAACAAAACTGAAGAAGACATTTATGTTTTCAGAAAAAATATGGAAGCAGTTTTTATAACCTTGGAAAAATAGAATAATAATATATATTCTTAACTTATCAGTCAGGGAGCAGAAGTAACAAGAGATCACAAAAAAGAAAGAAAAAAAATATATATTACAGTGGTAAACTAAGGATATTAATGACAACTATGACTGGATTTTAAAAGTCCTGTGAAATAAACAAGTTTCCAAGTCAAATGAAACCTTATTAGGCTAAGGTTATTGAATCATATTGAAATCTGATTTTCCTCTTCTATATCACACAAACTCCAACCCTCCAAGCACACTAAAACATTTGATTCTCTCACATAGACAGTTCTAATTACGATTACGGTTCTATGCCTTGACATCCATTCCCTCTCTTTTTGATCTCATCTTTTCCTTTCTGAAGAGCCAGAGAAATATCATGTCCTGTGTGACTGTCCCCAGGCTGAGACACTGGGCAGAGGCTGCCCACTCACTTCTATGTTCCCACAGGGCTGGAGGTCCTTTGTCTTCCT
This sequence comes from Madoqua kirkii, assembly GCA_006408675.1. Classification (NCBI taxonomy): domain Eukaryota; kingdom Metazoa; phylum Chordata; class Mammalia; order Artiodactyla; family Bovidae; genus Madoqua; species Madoqua kirkii. Next base: position 30,220 of record SJYC01005567.1, on the reverse strand, counting down.
GGACAGTTCATGTTACCCTGTGAGCCATTTTCTGGGGGTTGACTCTGCCCACTCAGAAGGAGCCTGGGTCAGAGAACTCAGATTCATGACAAGATGTCAACTCAGGTAGCAACTCAACTGAAGACAGGAGGATGAACTGAGATGAGGCGGGGAAGCCAAGAGAGGCAAGAAAATGAGCCCTCTCCTTTGGGGTCGCCCCCCCCCCCTCAACAAGGGTGTGGTAACTGCTATAAAAAAAAAGAAAGAAAACTAGAAGCTGACGAGAGAAGAAGAAAGTTAGGAGGAAGAAAATCAAGGAGGGGGAAAGCAGAGAAGGAAGCTGGGGAAGACGACAGGGAGGAGAAGAGGGAGACACGAAGAAAAGTAGCGGTATTAGCTCATGAAGAGCTTACAAGGCATCGAGCTCAAGGTTTTACATATATTATGTTTTTTAATGTTTACAGTAGTCTTTAAGGTAAATACTATTATTATCCCTATTTTTATGGAGGAAGAAACAGATGCATGCTGATACTGAATACCTCATCCAGAATCTCACTGTTAAAGGCAGAGATTAATAAATAATACCAGTGCAGCTACTATTCTTGACTAAATAGTGTGCAAACTCTGGAAAGCAACTGTGGTTTATCATAACTCTATGCTACACTGCTTTTCTAGAGTCTGATTCACTTTTGTCTTATGGCAAGGAAATATTCTTTTTTTTTCAAGTTAGAAAAAATGTCAGACTCGGATACTGAGGCATGTGAAAATCAATACTTCATTAGCTCATCATAGTTCCAATACCAGTGCAGAGAAACAAAACTGAAGAAGACATTTATGTTTTCAGAAAAAATATGGAAGCAGTTTTTATAACCTTGGAAAAATAGAATAATAATATATATTCTTAACTTATCAGTCAGGGAGCAGAAGTAACAAGAGATCACAAAAAAGAAAGAAAAAAAATATATATTACAGTGGTAAACTAAGGATATTAATGACAACTATGACTGGATTTTAAAAGTCCTGTGAAATAAACAAGTTTCCAAGTCAAATGAAACCTTATTAGGCTAAGGTTATTGAATCATATTGAAATCTGATTTTCCTCTTCTATATCACACAAACTCCAACCCTCCAAGCACACTAAAACATTTGATTCTCTCACATAGACAGTTCTAATTACGATTACGGTTCTATGCCTTGACATCCATTCCCTCTCTTTTTGATCTCATCTTTTCCTTTCTGAAGAGCCAGAGAAATATCATGTCCTGTGTGACTGTCCCCAGGCTGAGACACTGGGCAGAGGCTGCCCACTCACTTCTATGTTCCCACAGGGCTGGAGGTCCTTTGTCTTCCTGGACAGTTCATGTTACCCTGTGAGCCATTTTCTGGGGGTTGACTCTGCCCACTCAGAAGGAGCCTGGGTCAGAGAACTCAGATTCATGACAAGATGTCAACTCAGGTAGCAACTCAACTGAAGACAGGAGGATGAACTGAGATGAGGCGGGGAAGCCAAGAGAGGCAAGAAAATGAGCCCTCTCCTTTGGGGTCGCCCCCCCCCCCTCAACAAGGGTGTGGTAACTGCTATAAAAAAAAAGAAAGAAAACTAGAAGCTGACGAGAGAAGAAGAAAGTTAGGAGGAAGAAAATCAAGGAGGGGGAAAGCAGAGAAGGAAGCTGGGGAAGACGACAGGGAGGAGAAGAGGGAGACACGAAGAAAAGTAGCGGTATTAGCTCATGAAGAGCTTACAAGGCATCGAGCTCAAGGTTTTACATATATTATGTTTTTTAATGTTTACAGTAGTCTTTAAGGTAAATACTATTATTATCCCTATTTTTATGGAGGAAGAAACAGATGCATGCTGATACTGAATACCTCATCCAGAATCTCACTGTTAAAGGCAGAGATTAATAAAGCTCTGCCGCTGCTGCTAAGTCGCTTCAGTCGTGTCCAACTCTGTGCAACCCCTTAGATGGCAGCCCACCAGGTTCCCCAGTCCCTGGGATTCTCCAGGCAAGAACACTGGAGTGGGTTGCCATTTCCTTCTCCAATGCATCAAAGGGAAAGTGAAAGTGAAGTTGCTCAGTCACGTCCAACTCTTCGTGACCCCATGGACTGCAGCCCGCCAGGCTCCTCCATCCATGGGATTTTCCAGGCAAGAGTGCTAGAGTGGGGTGCTATCGCCTTCTCCGAATAAAGCTCTAGACAACCTCCAGTCAGAGCAACAGCTGCTAAGCCTTCCTGATTTGTGCTGAGGCACCCCTAAATCAACAGAGTAACTTGTGCCTGGAACTGTCCGCTGATCAATTTCATCAAGATCAAATGGGGAAAAATTTTATTTTGCAAAGACTGTTTGTGAAGCATGTTCCTCCTACTCTCCAAATTATCTAGATTTTAAAATGCAATCAACAAAGCAATTACTAAGCTAAGGATTTGACTTACTCATTCTTAGAGGGTAGCAGAAATTCTTCCTTGAATTTCTTCAGTACCACGCCCCAGCGTACCTTCCGAGATGTTAGAAGAACACAGCTCTATGAAATCTAATACTGTATTTCTTGCTGGCTAGTTGTTGAAGACCTTGCTCCCTGCAAGAGAAGGCAAGGAGCACTGCACAGGGGAGGGATAACTAGCGGTGAAGAGGACAGACTCTGAATTGCTCAAGCCTTACCTCAACTATTACTATGTGACATACAAAGTGTATTAGATTGTTTAAGCCTAGTTTTGTCATCAACAACATGATAGTCCTGAATGAGAGGAGGGATCAAGATGGTGAAATAAGAGGATGTAAGGCTCACCTGCCCCCACAAATACATCAAAAATATATCTACATGCTAGGCACCCTAGCTCAAGCCAAGCAAATGCCCTGACTCCACTCACTCACATCACAGTGAGGCACTGGATATGGAGTAGTCACAACTGGGGAAAGGACTCAACCTGGGAAGACCAAAGCAAGTTATTCCTCTAGGGGAGCCGGGGTGGGGTAGCAGCAGTGGCCATTGCTGATGCCTGTTTAAACAGTGACCCCAAAAGCAGCCCACATCTCTGACCACAGCCACTCTACCACAGGTCACCTCTCAACATGTACCAAGAGTCCACATGGATCCTGTGGAGCAGTTTCAACACGGGCAAGGATGGAAGAACTTGAGGTTGAGATTGGCGGCGAGGGACAAAAGGAACTTGCAACCGAGGTGACATCAGAGTTGAACAGCAGGAACTTGCAGAGGTAACACATCAAACCTCTGTCTGTGCCTGGGTCCCACATGCTTCAGCAGCCCCCTGCTCTGCTGCAAGGGTCCCTGTGCAGGGAAAGGGAGAAAAGTGGACTGAAAACAGAGCCAGCTTGGCCTGATCCTCAAGTTTCTGCTCCAGCAACTTGGGATCAGACTCCACCCCCCAAAAGGTGGTGATGGTCACAGGGCAGAGAAGGGGCTCTGTTTCACAGCAGCTCTAGTTCCCTCTACCTCCAGCCTCACCCTCTGCTAAGATGACAGCTGCCAGCATATCCTGAAGAAAGATGCGATGTGAGCCTACATGAAGTCCAGCTCTGTGCCAAAGGCACTGGGAGCATGCAGTCTGTAGAGGGATGATCAAACCTAAGAACATGCCTTCAAGAGCCAATAGGTAACTGTTTTATATAAATTCATAAAGGCAGAAAAATTTAAACAAAATGAAAGAGAGAGGAACTCTCAACTGAAAGAATGAGAGAAAGACCCCCAAAACAAAACAACTGATGGGATAAATAATTCAAAACATTGGTAATAAAAATATTAACTGAATTAGGGAAGAGAACTAATGTAGATAGTAAACACTTTAAAAAGGAACTGGAAAATTAAAAAAAAAAGAATCTGAAATAAAGAATTCAATACCTTAAATGAAAAATATACTAGAGCCATAAATAGCAGACCAAGTGATACAGAAGAACATAAAGTGATCTGGAACAAATAATGGAAATCACCCAATCAGAACAGCAAAAGGGGAATCAAAGTCAAAAATCTGAAAGCAATTTAAGATATCTCTGGGATAACACTAACTGTACCAACACTCATGTTATAGGGATCACAGAAAGAGAAGACAGAGCAAAGGAGATCAATAGTGTATTTGAGTTAATTATGGCTAAAAACTTACCAAATTTTAAGAAGGAAATAGATTTCCAGGTACAGGAAGCACAGAAGACCCACACCAAGAAATATCATAATTAAAATTGCAAACATTAAAGAGAGAACTCTAAAGGTAGCAAATAAAAAGCAGAGTCATATACAACAAGGGAATCTCCATGAAGTTATCAGCTTATTTCTCTGCAGAAATATTGTAAGCCAGAAGGGAGAGCCACGATACATTCAAAGTAATGAAAGGGAAAAATCTGCAATCTGGGATACTCTATCCAGCAAGATTATCATAGAACAGAAGACATAAAGAACTTCCCAGACATGCAGAAACTAAAAGAGCTTATCTATACTAAACTTACACTAAAAGGGTCTTCTCCAAGTGAAAGAATAAGAATCGATAGGAAAGGGAAAATCTCTCTAGGAAAGACAAGTATAGCATAAGGAATAAGCATCAACTCATTAAAGATTAAAAGACAAAGAACTATAAAAGCAATTATAGCCACAATAAACAACTACAGGATAAACATGAAGATGTAACATATGACATCAAAAAAAAAAAACTGTTGGAGAGGGGAGTAAAAATGTACATTTTTAGAATGTGTTTGAACTTAAACAACAACCAGTTTAAAACAAGTATTAATAGATAAACAGCTCAGCATAGGAAACCCAAAGATAACCACAAATCAAAAAAAAAAAAAGCTAAAATAGCTACACAAATATAAAAAGAAAGGATCACAAGGATATTACTAAAGAACACGAACATAGAAAAACTATAAAAATGACCAGAAAACAAGTAATGGCAATAAGTACATACCAATCAATAATTATTTTAAATGTCAAAGGACTAAATGCTATCAAAAAACACAGGGTATCTGTTCAGATAAAACGAGTAAGACCTTTCTATATGAAAGTGAAAGTCACTCAGTCGTGCCCAACTCTTTGAGACCCCATGGACTGTAGCCTGCTAGGACTGCTAAGGATTGTCCATGGAATTCTCCACGCAAGAATACTAGATTGGCTAGCTGTTCCCTTCTCCAGGGGATCTTCCCAACCCAGGGACTGAACTCAGGCCTCCCACATTGCAGGCAGATTCTTTATGATCTGAGCCACCAGGAAAGCCCAAGAATACTGGAGTGCATAGCCTGTCCCTTCTCCTGGGGATCCTCCCGACCCAGGAATCAAACCGAGGTCTCCTGCATTGCAGCTGGATTCTTTACCAGCTGAGCTTGCCTACAAAAGGCTGACTTCAGAACTAAAGGCACAAGCAGATTGTAAGTGAGGAGACAAAGGTATTTCATGCAAACAGAAACAAGAAAGTGAGCTAGCAATACTCATATTATACAAAACAGACTTTAAAACAAAACCTATAACAAAAGACAAAGAAAGGCATTTTTAATGACAAAGGGGACCAATACAAAAAGAAGACAGGAGCATCTAAATATATAAAGCAAATACTAACAGACCCCCCAAAAAAACATGGAGAATAAACAGCATGCCCTCCCCCCCAAAAAAGTCCATGAAGAAATTAAACAAGAAATCAGAAAACACTTTGAGACAAAACAAAATGGAAACATAGACTCCGAAATCTATGGAATGCAGCAAAAGCAGTCCTAAGAGCGAAGGTTATAGTGATACAGGCCTTGCTGAGAAACTAAAAATCCCAAACAGCCTAACCTAAAACAATTAGGAAAAAATGGACAAACAAAGCTCAAAGCCATCAAAAAGAACGATATAAATAAAGATGAAAGAGGATATAAAATAGAAATTTAAAAAAAAAGGAATAGATCAATGAAACCAAGACTTTGGTTTTTTTTTTTTTGAAAAGATAACAAAATTGATAAGTTTTTAGCCAGGTTCACTAAGAAGAAAAGAGGAGACTCAAAACAAAATAAGAAATGAAAAATAACAACCAATACCACAGAGAACCAATAAATCTTGCGAGTGCTATGAACAGTTACGCCCCAATGAAAGGGAACCCTCTTACACTGTTGGTGGGAATCTAAATAGGTACAGCCACAACAAAAAACAGTATGAGAACTCCTCAAAATGTAAACACAGAACTACCATACAATCCAGCAATTCTACTCCTGGGTATATATCTGGAAAAAATTACAATGCTAATTTGAAAAGATACATGCAGCCCAATATTCACAGCAGCACTTATCTACAATGGCCAAGATATGGAAGCAACCTGAGTGTCCATCAACAGACAAATGGATGAAGAAATTGTGATATAGAAAAATGGGATATTACTCAGACTCAGTCATAAAAAATAATAAAATTCTGCCATTTGCAACAATGTGGATGGACCCACAGAATATTATGCTTAGTAAAGTGCGGAGGGTGCTCCGCAGAAAGAGAGAGGCAGTTGAACTTCCCTCAGCAAGGCCGAGGGGTCCTGAGGAGAGGTGAGCCTGCTGTCCACCAACCCAGCCCTTTGGCAAGCGAGAGACAATCAGATACAACAGGGGTTCTGTCTGAGCAGTTCCGCTTTATTGCCGCAAGCTCCCGGCTTATAAAGGCAAACCGGGGGAGGGGGCTTTGCGAGGGACTTTCCATAGTTGCACCAATCACGTTAAAGGTCAAATCATCATGTGCCTTTATGGTAACAGGAGTCTATGGTGATCGCATGCTGTCGACGTGCATGGAAATCAAGAGAGCCAATCAAAAACTTTGACAAACAACATAGACCACGCCCCTATGTCTTCCGCCAGGCGCCATCTTACTTTCTGACCACAAAGCTAGCCCTTCTTTTTTTTTAAGGTTTCCCATTTAGGGCCCCATAGTAAAGTAGGTCAGAGAAAGACAAATACTATATGATATCACTTATAATGTGTAATCTAAAACGTATAAAAACAAATGCATAGAAAAAAACAGAAATAGACTCACAGAAAAAAAAAATCAGTGGTTGCAGTGAGGAGAAGAGAAAAGGGGCAAATTAGGCATATAGGATGAGCAATGCAAACTATTCCAAATAGATAAGCAATAAAGATACACTAGAAAGCACAGGGATTACAGCATTCTCTTGAAATAACTTTTAACAGAGTATAATCTATATTAAGAAAACACTGAATCACTATGCTGTATACTTGAAACTAATATTACCAACCAAATAAATTAAAAAATAACATATTCCCTAACTCCTAGAGCTGTTGTGAAGATTATATGAGAAAATGCTTATAAAACACATCTAATGCATAGAAAGTGCTTAATAAATGTCATCATCAAATAGTTCAGTTCAGTCGCTCAGCTGTGTCTGATTCTTTGTGACCCCATGGACTGCATGCGGCACGCCAGGCTTCTCTGTCTATCACCAAATCCCAGAGCTTGCTCAAACTTTGAACCCATCGAATCATTGATGCCATCCAACCATCTCACCAAACAGTATATCTCCATACAAAAGTTCCATGCAATTTCTTTAAGATGTTCATTCAAGGAAAGGCTTTGCCTCTCCTGAAGAGTTGACACAGTTTTGTTTTTATGGACACTGAACTTTGTTTTGGGCCATTACTAAGATCGTGACCAAAATTCCACCTCAACTGTAGCAGCCTGTGGAATTCTGCTGTTTGCTGATCTTTTGTTGAACATTGCGTTCCACTCCATCTATATTTTCCTTCTTCCTGATTGTTTGCAATGACATATTCATTACTGTAAGCTGCTTCAAATTTGTGGAATAAAGAAAAATAACAAATGAACAAATAATTGTGTTTATGTCTGCTCACCTCCAGGAAAGAGTATTCCTTTCAAGTCAGGAAAGCATAGGTTCCTCTAAATTGAACTTGATGATTGGCAAGCAACATGTTTTTTAAAAGATGTTCACTGAATTAATACATGAATATTGAATTATAGGGAATATGACACTTAATGAAAGCCCTACAAAAACATTAAAATTCTAGTTCTAGATAACAAGCACGCTAGTTCAAGTATTATTTCAAGTTTATTTTTTAATTAGAAGTGTTCTTTCCCATTTTTGGCCATCTTTCATAATAATTTCAATTAATATCTCTATCTCATTCTACCAGGAAAGGAGCTGTGTTTGTCTGCTAGTGAACAGGCCATGTTTACGTACCAAAATGCATTCATAGACTTTCCAGTTATAGCCCTATAAGAAGGACACTGCTTTGGGGACTGGTTAGGAATGCAGAGAGTATTAAAACCAGTTGTGTCGTTTTTCAGAAGGGAAAATAAGGCCCAGAAGGATTATATGCTATGAAGATAGCGGCAGCAGAGCTGACCAAGAACACAGGTTTCTCAAGCCTCATCCAGGTTCTTAATATACTCACCTATAACTCCCTAGAAGAGCAAGGATCATAATCAGAGAACTCTAAATTAGCACATATACAGAGAAAGAATCATCCATTCTTTCATTTTGTTTCCTTTCTAATGAATCTTATTATATATAAACAACAAACTATTTAAATAGAAGTTCCATGGAACTCATGTGTTGGTCTGGCTGAGCCTCTGAAAAATTTAGGAAAAGGTATGCTAACAAAAGGGACAGTCAGCCTTCTCACTTCTCTGCTCACAAAATAAGTGTCCCCTCCTCACAGAGACCTGCTCTGACAATCCACAGAAGCAGCTGTCCCTTTGGCTGCCAATCCCGTACCAGCTGTTGCTCATCCTATCGCCCTTTGGGGTCCTTATCACAGTGGAAAATTATCTGTATTTTCACTTCTGTTTCTGGACTGTACTCCCTCTAGAATATAAAAGTAGGCCTAGCTCATTAGCTGGATTGGTCATTTTTCATTAGTTATCTGTAACATATCTAGACAAAGGGATGTATATTACGTTTTATATACAAAATAATATAATGTATCTACAATCTCACCAGTTATTGCTATTGGATTCTTTTCTGAAGTGTTGATCAGAGGTTTCATTCATATCTACTCTTACATTTATATGTATACATATTTTAAGTTGTTTGTAGTGTGATATATAAATTATAGTTTAAATTTTCAAAAAACTTGGAACTTGTTCAGAAGCTTTAGAATTGTTCTTTCAATACTCATATTAGTCTAACATCAATTAAGAAATATAAATGATTTAATACACCCACCAAAAAAGTTAGATCTTCCTGTCAAAGCCTGAAATATGAACGCCAAGAATAGAAGAATTAATGCATGTATGCTAATAGCCAGAAACATTTGCTGCTCAAAACAAAGAAGGTTGAACTAAATTATATTATTCTAAATGTCTTTGTAATCTAGGAAGCTTTATGAGACTATACCCAACAAGAGGAAACAGGATTAGAGATTTACAGATATTTGCATGATGTGCTTTCTGGCAAATGCAAATTTCTTAAGGAAATAAAAAGATCTAAAAATTGCATCATGTCAAATGAAAATGAGTGCAGGTTGAGAGCAGGATTTGCCTATTGCAGTATCTTTGCCTCTCACTCTTGGAACAAGGGAGCTTCTTTTCTCCTTTTTTCCCCCAAAACTATTTTAGTCAAAGGAATTTTAAAAGGAGTCTTAAAATCAACCTTATTAAAATATTAAAAAGTTACTGTAAAATGGTATTTTGAGCTTGATACTAGATAAGAAATATTCATGCCACTCACAGAAAACTCAGTTTCTAGACCAAATGTTACTACTTCCAGTTACTTACGTAGATAGAAGGGTCTAAAGCGAGATTACTGCTAATACACAGAGGCTGTCTCTCTATGGGAAACTTGAAGTGATATTAACCCCGCTCCCTAACAAATTGTGACTCCTTAAAGGTGAAAATCATCTTTAATTTCTGTCTTAATATCTAGCACATAACCTGACACCTAGCAAGCTTAACAAATCATTATACTGTACACCTGATCCTAATATCATGCAAAGAATGATTGAATATTAAGTGCATAAAGGAATAGTATACAATTTTCAAAGTTTAAGCTCTGATTAAAAATAATGATCCAGAGAAGAACGGGCAAATTTTTAAAATGACAATTAAATTTTTAAAAGGAATTTAACTGTCATCTTGCCCACCTCCTCTTCAATACAATCTCTTCACCAAGAGCTAAATCAGTTTTCACTTCCGCCTGACCTCCTGCCTTCTTCTGTTCTAACTTAGAGAAAATGTCTCATTTCTAGAGAGGATAGATAGCTTTCTGACTTGGGAGAGCAATCATACACTCCTTCAAAAACTGATCTTTGCAAAAATTGTGCTTTGGGTAACCTGTGTCATTAACTCCAGTCCCAAAGTGCCATCTGCAAACTGGAACTTTGCCACACGATAGACAAGGTGTTTTAGCCCCATTAGTAACAGGAAAAAAAACACCAAAAACGAATGCAATTGATTCTTCTATTACTTCTCCATACTCCAAAGGAAACCTTAAGAAGACAAAAGGAATCTTTCATCAAACACAAAATTATACTATGCAGAAACTTTCAAAACAGACTAGTATTTTAAATGTTTAAAATCTTCGAAGAGTAAAAATGTTGGTGTTTTTTTTTCACTACTCTGATAAACAGTTGTCACAAGAAACATTTGGACTATTGTTTTGCTTTAAGAACCATTTAATGAGCATGTACTAGAAAAGACAATGGATACTACAGGTCCTTTTGTCCAGAATGGAGGTGTTTTTTAACAGAGGAAGCACAAAACAAACCTGAGAGACTTGTGTCTTCTCATCAAGAGCAACATCCAGTGCCCTTCACACAGGGCAGAGTGGTTTACCCATGCTTTCTCTTTCCTAAAAATCTTAAAGAGGATTGCAGTCAATTGAAACTTGTTATGCTGCAATTACTCAGGCTTGCTAACTGAGATATATATATGGTGGCATCTTAATAAAATCTCGGTTTTTTTCCTATAAAGGTAGAATTTATTGGAAAGTTAACTTATGCCTTTGTTATGGACATTTAAAAGGATATGAGCAAACAAATATAAATTATCTAAAGACTGCAATGGTGATAGGCTGGTTACTCAAGAAAACAATCTTTTTTAAAAGAAGTTTCGATACCCACCGATTACTTAGTCACTATGCAAATTGAATCAAGAGTATCTGTCTTAGTTGGCAACACCCCTCCAGTCTAGCACTAACTCACTTGTCTGGGGGACCCTCAGATCCCAGCTCGGTTTAGACCACTGCTGTTAGTGTGCAAGGACCTGAGAGTTTGGCCATTTTTTAGAAACCAAAGACCCACACTGTCTTGATTGCTATCAGATGACAAAAAGGAGTAAAACCCAATTTGTCAAAAGAGAGTGGCTTTATACCAGCATCAGATAATCCTCGTTTCTGCCCATCTATGTTGTCATCTTGATTTCTTTCCTTTCCTTTCTCAAACTCTTTCCTTCTCTTCTTTCCTTCTTATTTTGGGTTTATGAGTGCTCAGTTCAGTTCAGTCACTGAGTCATGTCCGACTCTTTCTGACTCCATGAATCGCAGCTAGCTTTCATATAAAAATACAATTTTTACCTTTGCTTAAATAAGAGCAATGATTAGAGCAAGTCAGACACTATGTTAAGCAGTAGGATGCTTGCCAAAATGCATTCCTTTAGAGACGTTATTGGTGAAGGCATCTTAAGGAAAACTACCTGAATACGCACAGTAAGACTTTACTTAATGCTTTTATTTTTTCAACAAAGCACCAGAGACATTTTTTTTATGACACACTTTAAAAAGACCTCAGCAGATGAGCTACTATGAAATAAAGGATAAAACTTTATTCCTTCTGAAATATATTAAAAATTAATTTTTTCATTATTGGCTCAGATTGACTTGCCATTAGAACTCTTCTCATTTTCTTAAAGTAGATAATTGTCTAAATTTCTAATGCAGGTCTTGAGAAGTCCATACACATAGCTACCTTCAGTTATTAGGGGGTTTAACACACATACTTTTAGCTGGATCACTGTCTCCAGAAAGACACTGCGTTCTTCTAATTGGCAAGTCTCCAGTTAGCAGGAATCATAGCTTATCTCTATTGTTAGGACTAACTTGAACTGCCTGCCAAGAAATAAAGCTAACAGGAAAAATAATAACTGTCAAAAATAGAACCTCTGCTTATAATTAGGCATCTTACTTGAGGTTTCTACACAGGGAGCAACTCCCCAGCATGCGCGGATGTTTCATTCCTGTTTAGGCCCTATGTCACATTTCCTTGCAGACATATGTGTTCAAAGTTTTCAGTTCCCAGAAAATCAAAAATTATACTAGTTTTTCCCATTATTGTAGTCACTGTGGGTACAGAAAAAAATAATACCATAAGCAGGGATTGTAAAACAAGGGCACAGCTATGGAAAGTCATAAATTTAACTTCTGTTTAATGAAAGAAGTGAACAAAAGCCTGTTTCCAAGTCAAAATTCAGAGTGCATCAGCATAGTAACAAGAGGAATGAAAAGAGCTCCTTGGGCTTGAACCAGTGATCGCTCTGGACCTCTCACCTTGGATCTACTGTGTGGACACCTTGAGTGTCCATTTACATAAAATGACCTTTAAAACGGAGAAGAGCCAAGGGCACGGTAAGAAACAAGAACTATGGTGCTGAAAGTCACGCAGTGACTCAAGCCAGGGAAGAAAAGGCTATAAGTGATGCTAGACATGAAAGAGAAAGATAAACACTCCAGGGGAAATAACAGGTATCATGTTCCCTGCTGCTGCTGCCACTGCTGCTGCTGCTGCTGCTGCTGCTAAGTCGCTTCAGTCCTGTCCGACTCTGTGCAACCCCATAGACGGCAGCCCACCAGGCTCCCCCGTCCCTGGGATTCTCCAGGCAAGAACACTGGAGTGGGTTGCCATTTCCTTCTCCAATGCATGAAAGTGAAAAGTGAAAATGAAGTTGCTCAGTCGTGTCCGACTCTTAGTGACCTCATGGACTGCAACCCACCAGGCTCCTCTCTCCATGGGATTTTCCAGGCAAGAGTACTGGAGTGGGGTGCCATGTTCCCTAGTGACAAGGAAACTAAAACTCTAAAAGGAAAGAACAGAAATCCCCCAAAGTAACAAAAACCAGGGGTTACTGAGAAACACCCTCCTCACGCTGACTCCTGTTTCACAGGATGCCCACTCACCATGATGCTGGCACATGCTTGGTGGACACAAAGGCGCACGATGCAGCTCTGGGCTCTTTATCAAATTATTCGTGGAAAATCTCACGGGCACCTCCTCAACAATGGGCTCATAGATTTTAACAAAAAATGTTTCCCTATTTTACAGACCCCAAACTGGCCCAAATCTCTACAAATAACATATTCAGCTGTAAAGCTGTCAAATGAACTGTTCTAGATAAATAACTTTCTAGAAAACAGAACCACAATACCCTAAGAAAGGAATGTTTTTCAGATGGTAAAGAATCTACTTGCAATGCAGGAGGCCCAAGTTCAATCCCTGGATGGCAAAGATCCCTGGAGAAGGGAATGACTACCTGCTCCAGTATTCTTGCCTGGAGAATTCCATGGACGGAGGAGCCTTGGAGGGCTAACAGTCCACGGGGTCACGAAGAGTTGAACACGACTGAGTGACTAACACTTCCATTTCCACTTTTTTATATTTTAACCATTTTTTGATAAAAGCTTTCTAAAATATAGTATCCTTTCTCCATAATTAAGTATATAATCTAATAATGACAATCAAGCTTTTGTTGATGGCTAGAATGTTATAAGCATTTTAATTTTATGAGCTGATGCATCAATTATGTAACTTCTTTCCTTTTCTTCTTGACAATGGACTAAAATTCATTCTGTCATGGAGCTACCCTCTCACAGAACAACTGTCCTTAACTGCTGGTTCTGATCACCTTTGGAGAAAGATAAATAAATTATGCACTATGGAATCCAAAATTGAGAATCAATGAGCTATGTGTGAGGCCTAGTAGTACAAACTTAGACTTTAGAAGAGAGATTTCCCATTAGCAGTCTCATCCAACTAATTTTGGATTAAAATAGAGCCAACGTTAATAACAATAACAAAATACAATTTATAAATAAATTGAATATCTTCCTACTATGAAACAGGGTTATCATAGCATTTTCTAATACCACTAAAATATTAGAATTAGACTTAGCATTTCTTCTCAGAGAGTAAAAAGAGTCATCAAGTTCCACTGACTTTCTGTTTCGTGTGTCTAAAGGCTGTAATGTCTAAAAATTATACCGTGGGGAGAATACATTTTTTAAATATAGTATTATTGCATTAAGCTTATTATTATCAGGTGATTACTTCTGAAAGGGCCATTATTTTGCAGCTCCATGAAAGAGAAGGACCTAATAGTTAAACACAGCCCATTACAGGCACTATCCTGGCCTTCCACTAATGCTATAGCTCCATGTCATCCCATCCCCTCACTCACCCACCATCCCCTCTGACTCAGCTATTAGGATTCAAAGATCCTACCATTTGCCACGTCTTCTAACTTTCAGACAAAATCTTTCTTTCCCCGGACCAGCAGTGGTTTCTCGCCTGGCATTTCCTCTGTGCTTCATCCTTTGACACAGTGCCTCCCGCCAGGGAGACCAGCACTTCTGGGATATGCCCTGACTACTGCTTTTTTGTTCTCACTCACACAGACAAACGGGTGTGCAACATCATAGGTTTTCCTCCCTAGACAACCAGCAGCTTCAAAGATCAACACTTGTTTAGGTCTTTACTGATGAATATTCTAGGCTATAGCCAGAGATAAAACTTTGCCATTTATCTTTCCTTTAGACAGTATGGGGGGGGGGGAAGCTTTAGATTATGAATGCAGTTAACACCAGTTTGTAAAATCTAAAAGTCATTTAATATAGTTGAAACAGTAACTAAAGAAGAACTGAACCAAAGCCTAAAAATAATATCACTTGCTCTCCACCACTTAAGTAAGATGCAATGGGAATTTTAAAATGAGAGATAATTTGGATTTATTCCTAATTTAAACCCAATCGAAACACCAGATCATTCCAAATTCTATTCCACTATTTTTGCATCCTCAAATTAGGTATGCAATGAAAATGAGCTTGGGCAAGAAGCCTCAGGAACAGGAGACTGAAAACCAAAAGCCAGAGAAAATGCATTCTATGTGTAGGGCACGAGATTTCTCTCCTACGCTAGGCCTTAACTGTCAACTCTTTCTTTTGGAGTTTCATCAGAAAGTATATGGATAATATCTATAATAATTCCTTAGTTAAAAACTAAGGAATGTTATTGGATATGGAGAAAAATCCTAGCTCTACAAAGTAGATATATTTGAATCCAGCAAGTGAATCCATTATTTGTATAGCTTCATTAATGAGGTTTGTACTCAAATTTCCTGCCTTTGTTTTATTCTTTTGGTAAATATCCCTTGCAGGGCAGGGTAGCAGGGGAACTATAACATTTGGATTCATGTTTTATTTATGATACTATGTTTGTGTGAAGTTTGCCAAAGGGAAAACAAAATTTCATGGTAACTGATTTGATACATTAGGAACACATGTCCATTCTGTGCGGGTTGGCTCAGCTGCCTAACAATACCTGCTAAGGGTACCAAATACATGAACTTAGTTCAAAATAATCTTTCTTTTATAGCAGGATACATATCTCCCTATTCCCATCTGATAAAGGGAAGATGGACACACAACCCTAGGGATCTGGGCATGATATTGTAAACCCATCGTGTCCACTGAGGGGAAACAAAACCACATCACCTAACCAACAACAAACATAGTAGTCATTAAGGGCTTCCCAGGTGGCTCAGCAGTAAAGAATCTGCCAGCAATGCAGGAGACATGGGTTCGATCCCTGGGTCAGGAAGATTCCCTGGAGAGAGGAATGGCAGCTCACTCCAGTATTCCTGCCTGGGAAATCTCATGGGCAGAAGAGCCTGGCAGGTTACAGCCCATGGGGTCACAAAGAGTGAGACACGACTTAGCGGCTAAAAACAGCAACGCTGGTAATCCTGGCCAGTTCAACCAGCTCAGCTGTCTACACACACAGCATGACCCAGACAGCAGGTTCAAACTCTGTGGTACCGATATTTGTCCATCTGACCCTCAGAGATCTGTGTGCAGTGACGGAGATGGAGAGTGAAATCAGAGGAAATGCTTGCCAGCATCAAAGTCTCCACAGAAGTCTGAAATTTCAGTGTAATGGCAATAGACAGATGAAGTTTGAAAGTAATGAAAAATACATCCCTGAATCTGCCCTGTGGTTCTCTCTCTGAGGAGTGATCAAGAGGTAGTGAGCCAAAATGTTTTCCCATAAAGAGGAAATGGAGTGCTCTCCACTGCCAGGAAAGGCTGCAGGATTCTGAAGAAGTCTCATTAGGAACAGTCTTTGTTTTTTAGTTTAGCTTTTCTTTTTTTTCCTCTCCAAAGAGAATGAGTAATTAAAGGTCTTTGAATTACTCATGCTCGTTTTTCTAAAACCAAAGATTTTTTTTTATTGTTCTTCTAAATAAATTAAGGAACTATATTTTTATCTCTCAAATCTGAAAATCATGCTTGAAACAAATGCTGAGTACTTTTTAATGCTGGAAGAAGCATTCCCTTCTGGTAAGATACATTTTAATCCTCAGAATCTGATATAACATGATAATGCCCACAGAAACCTTTGAATTGCTGGTGATTGTGGGGCTGTTGTTTTGCTGTGTTGCTCATGTATTACTGCTGACCTTGTCACACTGGGTCACTCACCCACCAACAGATATTTAACATACTGTGTATTCCCTCAAGGGTGAATTAGCTGAGCTGCATGCCCAGGGTTCAGTTGTTTCATGCTAATAGCTATTAACTGAGCTTCTTTCTATGAAAGAATTAGAGCAGCTAATAAAAATTAGAGCTCACAAAATAGAGCACCCAGAATACTGGAAAAAATTTTAACTATGATGAATCTTTCACAGCAGAAAGAAACTTGCAAGGTTTAGGGTAATGCAAAGAGCGTAGCACACTCAAACAACAAAATGAAGCTTTCATGCCAACAGAAATCTGAGGCCAGGGAACCATTCCCAAATTTTGAACCATTTCTACTAGATATTAACTCCTTGGGTATTCGCATCCTATTTGTGAAATAAAGGAATAGAATTAGATGAATTGTAAGTCCCATTTCAGCTATAAAATTTTAACATCCAACATAATGAATGAGACAGCTGCCACCCCATTCACATATTAATTAAGAATTTTTTAGCTTCCATAAATTAACCTCCTCAAAATGAAATGATACAGAATCCTAACTATAAACCAGGACTGGGACTCTGTGTAATTATGGCAAACAACTTACTCAATCCTGCAGCTAAGATTTGTAATACTGCCCCAAATTCCTACACAAAGCAAAGTTTTTCAATGAATGAAACAATAAAGAAAGTTAATGGAAATTAGGTCACCTAAAACATTGGAAAATTAACTTGTAGTATGATATACCCTTCATAGTATTAAACAGCAGACTTGATTTTGTAAAAGTGAAAATTGTGACCATGGTAAATAAATTTTGTGATAATTTTGTTTGGTCCATGGTTTATCAGGGTTGGGTAAAGTGGAAAATACAATGAGTTGTATGTCTTATAGAGAACATGGGGAGTGTCACAATTTAGCTCTTATGCTGGGTATTGATGTTTTTTGTAAACTGAAACTACAAGTTTGCATAGTTTTATGGTTAATACACCCAACGAATGTGAACAGAAACAAAACAGATGGCATTAGGAATATAAATACAACAATGATTGCTAGTGAAATCAAAATTTCCTCTAATTCTTTGCTTTAAAGAAAAATATTAGCTAATGAGTTCTACTCGTATCATGCAATGTACATAGAAGAATGATAGAAAAGTAAGAAATAATTGTCTTATTAGAATATAAAGATACAGGTGAGAAGATGCTAAGCTGACATTAAAGGCATATTGTAGAGAGACAAGTTATAAGAAGGAAAAAGTAGGAAAGAGTGAACATATAATTTGCGGAAAGTGGGGCTTAGCACATTCCTATATTCTAAAAGAGGTTTTTGGCAAAATTGAATTCTCATTTACTTAATCCCTTTGGGTACAAAATCCTTCAAGTATGCATTAAAGTTTTGAAACTAAACAGTATGTATATAATTATTTTGCTTCATCACAGTTAATAAAAGAGGGAAACCAAGGTGGAAACAGTAAGAGATTTTGCATGCTGACACCCTGATCTTTAAAAATGTTTAAACCTGAGCCACCCAAATGGAGCCTGTATCAAAGACAAGAAGGCACTTGACTGGCCCTCAAGTTTAGGGTGTTGATCATGTTCCAAGATAGCAACCTACAAACAAGATGGCTGGAACCCATTAACTGCACGGCCCTCAAAGCCTTGGAAGGAGATCTAAACTGCACACTAACTGTCAAAGTGTGACTCAGTCACGTATGACTCTGTGACTCCATGGACTATAGCCAGCCAGTTCCTCTGTCCATGGGATTTTCCAGGCAGGAATACTGGAGTGGGTTGCCATTCCTTTCTCCGAGGAATCTTCCTGACCTAGAGATCAAACCCTGGGTCTCTTACATTGCAGGCAAATTTTTTATGGTCTGAGCCACAAAGGAAGCCCAGAATTATGAGATAACCCCCAAATTCCCACCCCCTGGTGCTCACAGCCTGGAAAATCCCTCTCTCTTCAGTGCGGGGAGACCTGTGAAGAGGACAGCATAGTCTCCCCTTTGCTTAGGTTCTTCTGTTGGACAAAAAGGTAATGCCAGTCACTCCATTGCTCGTATTACACTATGTGGGTCTCCTCATAGCAGACCAGACAGCATTTTCTCTAGCTGGCTTTGAAGACCTAAACCTGACGATATTGCCAACTGGTGAGGCCTTGAAGTGTCCTTTGGGAGCTGAGGACAACCCCTAGCTGACAGCCAGCAAGACAAAGGGTCCTCACTCTTGCAGCCACCAGGAACTGGATTCGGCCAGTAACCTCACTAGACCTGGCGGAGCACCCTCAGCTTCAAGGAGAAGCAGAGTGCAGCCAACATCTTGACACAGGCGGTGAGATTCTGAGCAGAGGACCCAGAGAAAAGGCAGCCTGGTTCCAGACCCACAGAAATTGTGGGATATAAATTTGTGTCATTTTAAGATGCTAAATTGATGATAATTTAGTACACACAGAGAAAACTAATGACCAATTTGGCTGTCCATGATACATTTCAGGGTCCACAAAGACATCTCAGAAGTGATGATCTGGACTGCAAATTGAATTAGAGTTATTCTGAAACAAACACCCAAATCACTTTGGAAACGTCTTCTATACAATTAAATTTTAATTTATGCAGTAACCCCCATCTCCATCTGTGCTGTGCTGAGTCACTCAGTCATGTCTGGTTCTTTGAAACCCCGTGGACTGTAGCCTGCCAGGCTCTGCTCTCCATGGGGACTCTCCAGGCAAGAATTCTGGAATAGGTTGTCATGCCCTCCTCTAGGGGGTCTTCCCAACCCAGGGATCGAATCCAGGTCTCCTCTTTACAGGCAGATTCTTTACCATCTGAGCCACCAGGGAAGCCCAGGAGTACTGGAGTGAGTCACCGATCCCTTCTCCAGGGGAACTTCCTGACCCAGGAATCGAACTGGGATCTCCTGCATTGTAGGCAGGTTCTTTACCAGCTGAGCTACCAGGAAGCCCCTTTCTCCACCTAACGTAACTCAAACCAGTCTTGTTCACAAACACTATTTCCTTAGCATGCAATATTCTACATTTTTTTTTAAACTCTCATGTGCTTTCTTTGCAGACACTCTGATAATGATTCTAAAGATAATGAACAAAGAGAAATAGACTAAATGACTCCCTAAAGAACACATTCCTATTGAGATTCCAAACTGAGCAATCTAGGCTTGTACCAATATCTGTGTATTTACTGTAAATATCTTTGCCTCTTTCTGTGCTGTACTTAGACACTTGCTTGTGTCCAACTCTTGCGACCCCATGGACTGAAGCCCACCAGGCTCCTCTATCCATGGGATTCTCCATGCAAGAGTACTGGAGTGGGTTACCATGCCCTCCTCCAGGGATCTTCCCAACCCAGGGATCAAACCCAGGTCTCCTGAATTGCAGACAGATTATTTACTGCCTGAGCCATCAGGGAGCCTGCCTTTTTCTGTAATTAACTGGAAATATTTGTATAAAAATATGGAGGTTTTTATATTCATGTCAACTGACACTACAGACCAATTTTAAAATTAAATATTTCAGCACAGTGATTTGTCAATAAAACATAATTTCCCCAATATCTGATATACAAGTATAACTTTATTTGTTTAAATTTTATCCTACATTCATATGTCTAACCCTTTGAATAGACAGGGGAGTCAAGTTCACTGTGAAGTATGATTTGAGGAATAACAAAAAATTTCATCCCAAAGCTCTCACATTACCTTAATAAGGTACCCAATATTGTTATCATTAAGATTTACTCTGTGCCTCAAATATTTTTTTCAAATACTGTATGAGAAAATTCTAAATAAGTAAGTAGAAATACACACACATGCACACGCGCACATGCACACACACACACACACATACACACACACACACACACACACACACACACACGAGAGTTTCACCTTGGGGGCTTAAAATTATCTCAAGAAAGCCTAAGTATGTTAGTCACTCAGTTGTGTCTGACTCCTTCCAGGCTCCTCTGTCCATGGAATTCTCCAGGCAAGAATATTGGAGTGGGTTACCATTTCCTTCTCCAGGGGATCTTCCTGTCCCAGGGGTCGAACCCTAGTCTCCTGCACTGGAAGCAGATTCTTTACAAATTGAACCACCAGGGAAGGGTTAAGAAAGCCTACGGAAATCCAAATACATTTTAAACTGCTGCGTTTTAGAATATACTATTAGGTTGGTGCAAATGTAATTGCAGTTTCAGATCATGACTATTAAATTATTATAACTAGGCTCAAACATATCTTTAATAATCACAATAGAAACCATTACAATCAACACATTTTTGCCACAAAACATGTTTGTTTATTCCTGTAATATAAAAAAAGGCCATATTTTGGGATTCCATGAACTCTTGGAAAGGATTTTATGCCTCCTGTTGGTTGTGGAAGCACTTTTCCTTCAGAAAGCTGTTGAGATGCTTGAAGAAATGGCAGTCGGATGACAAGGGGTCAAGTGAACATGGTGAAGTGCTGCTTGTACGACATGAGGTCTAGAGTTGTCAGGGAGAAGAATAGGGCCCCTTCTGTTGACCAATGTCAACTGTAGGCTTGCAGTTTTGGGTGTATCTCATCAGTTTGCTGAGCGTACTTCTCAGATGTAATGTTTTCACTGGGATTCAGAAAGCTACAGTGGATCAGCCAGGCAGCAGACCATCAAACTGAGACCATGACATTTTTAGTGGGCAAGTTTGGCCCTGGGAAGTGCTTTGGAGCATCTTCTTGGTCCAACCACTGAGTTGGTCATTACCAGTTGTCATATAAAACCCACTTTCTATCACATGTCACAATCTGATCAAGAAATGGTTTGTGTTGTTGCACAGAATAAGAAATGACAACACTTCAAAATGAATGATTTTTAAAAATTTTCATTCAGCTCATAAGGTACTCACTTATTGAACTTTTTCACCTTTCCAATTTGCCTCAAATCCCAAATGACTGTAGAATGGCCAACATGGAGTTCTTGGGCAACTTCTGTAGTTATAAGAGAATCAGCTTCTTTTTTTTTAATCTTTTATTTTTTTTTTTAGATTTCATTTATTTATTTTAAATATCGATTTATTTATTTTAATTGGAGGCTAATTACTTTACAATATTGTATTTGTTTTGCCATATACTGACATGAATCTGCCATGGGTGTACACGTGTTCCCCATCTTGGACCCCCTTCCCACTTCCCTCCCCATACCATCCCTCTGGGTCATCCCAGTGCACCAGCCCCAAGAATCCTATATCCTGCCTCAAACCTGGACTGGTGATTCGTTTCATATATGATAACATACATGTTTCAATGCCATTCTCCCAAATCATCTCACCCTCACCCTCTCCCACAGAGTCAAAAAGACTGTTCTATACATCTGTGTCTCTTTTGCTGTCTCACATACAGGGTTATCGTTATCATCTTTCTAAATTCCATATATATGTGTTATTATACTGTATTGGTGTTTTTCTTTCTGGCTTACTTCACTCTGTATAATAGGCTCCAGTTTCATCCATTTCATTAGAACTGATTCAAATGTATTCTTTTTAATGGCTGAGTAATATCCCATTGTGTATATGTACCACAGCTTTATTATTTATTCATCTGCTGATGGACATCTAGGTTGCTTCCATGTCCTGGCTATTGTAAATACAGCTGCAGTGAACACTGGGGTATGGGTGTCCCTTTCAATTCTGGTTTATTTGGTGTGCATGTGCAGCAGTGGGATTCTGGGTCGTGTGGCACTTCTATTGACAGTTTTTTAAGGAATCGCCACACTGTTCTGCATAGTGGCTGCACTAGTTTGAATCAGCTTCTAAGATTACTCTCAGTTGGTCATTGTCAACTTTCAATGACCGACCACTGTACCACATCTTCACAGCTTTGTCTCCTTTGCAAAACTTCTTCAACCACCACTGCAGTATACATTCATTAGAGGTTCCTGGACCAAATGCACTGTTGAATGTACGAGAGAGCCAGACAACCTGGAATGTGAGGTCAAGTGGGCCTTAAAAAGCATCACAATGAACAAAGCTAGTGGAAGTGATGGAATTCCAGTAGAGCTATTTCAAATCCTGGAAGATGATGCTGTGAAAATGCTGCACTCAATATGCCAGCAAATTTGGAAAACTCAGCAGTGGCCATAGGACTGGAAAAGGTCAGTTTTCATTCCAATCCCAAAGAAAGGCAATGACAAAGAATGCTCAAACTATCACACAATAGCACTCATCTCACATGCTAGTAATGCTCAAAATTCTCCAAGCCAGGCTTCAGCAATACGTGAACCATGAACTTCCTGAAGTTCAAGCTGGCTTTAGAAATGGTAGAGGAATCAGAGATCAAATTGTGAACATCTGCCGGATCATGGAAAAGGCAAGAGAGTTCCAGTAAAACATCTATTTCTGCTTTATTGACTATGCCAAAGCCTTTGACTGTGTGGATCACAAGAAACTGTGGAAAATTCTGAAAGAGATGGGAATACCAGACTACCTGACCTGCCTCTTGAGAAATCTGTATGCAGGTGAGGAAGCAACAGTTAGAACTGGACATGGAACAACAGACTGGTTCCAAATAGGAAAAGGAGTACGTCAAGGCTGTATATTGTCACCCTGCTTATTTAACTTCTATGCAGAGTACATCATGAGAAACGCTGGACTGGAATAAACACAAGCTGGAATCAAGACTACTGGAGGAAATATCAATAACCTCAGATATGCAGATGATACCACCCTTATGGCAGAAAGTGAAGAGGAACTAAAAATCCTCTTGATGAAAGTAAAAGAGGAGAGTGAAAAAGTTGGCTTAAAGCTCAACATTCAGAAAATGAAGATCATGGCATCCAGTCCCATCACTCCATGGGAAATAGACAGAGAAACAGTGGAAACAGTGTCAGACTTTATTTCTGGGGGCTCCAAAATCACTGCAGATGGTGACTGCAGCCATGAAATTAGAAGACGCTTAATCCTTGGAAGAAAAGTTATGACCAACCTAGACAGCATATTCAAAAGCAGAGACATTACTTTGCCGACTAAGGTCCGTTTAGTCAAGGCTATGGTTTTTCCAGTGGTCATGTATGGATGTGAGAGTTGGACTATGAAGAAGGCTGAGCACTGAAGAATTGATGCTTTTGAATTGTGTTGTTGGAGAAGATTTGAGAGTCCCTTGGACTGCAAGGAGATCCAACCAGTCCATTCCGAAGGAGATCAGCCCTGGGATTTCTTTGGAAGGAATGATGCTAAAGCTGAAACTCCAGTACTTTGGCTACCTCATGCAAAGAGCTGACTACCTGGAAAAGACTCTGATGCTGGGAGGGATTGGGGGCAGGAGGAGAAGGGGACGACCGAGGATGAGATGACTGGATGGCATTACGGACTCGATGTACGTGAGTCTGAGTGAACTCCGGGAGTTGGTGATGGACAGGGAGGCCTGGCGTGCTGTGATTCACGGGGCTGCAAAGAGTCAGACACAACTGAGTGACTGAACTGAACTGAACTGTACACAGCTTTAGGACTCATTTTGAATTTGAGTAAGAAAATTACTCAAATTTGCTTTTTGTCTAACATTATTTCCCTAAGTCTACAATAAATACAAAATAAACATAATAAGTCAATAGCAAAAAATATAAAGTGAGAAATATGCATTATTTTAATGCATAACATAAACATAACATCAAATAAACATAACATTTATTTAAGGATGTATTCCAATATAAAATGGCAAAGTTCAACATGAGAAAACCCCAACTACTTTTGCACCAACCTAATAATTGGATATCTTTTCTCTTTGGACAAAAGATTCTGCCATACAAGGCCCTGGCGACATGCTGAAGGCAGTGAACATTAGGGGCCCTATAGAGAAGCTGCCTACTTCATGAATTTACTTGTGTGCATTCTAGATATACATGTCATATTGAAATTTAATTTTCTAGTTGATATTATTTTGGTAGAGAAATTCAGCTGTCCATATAGGAACCTGGAGAATAAAAAACTTAAGCAATTTGCCCACAGTCAGCAGTATAGAGGGGCCTAGAGCAGGCAAGAGACTTGCACTTACCTTATTTTTCAAATCAAGGAATAAAAACAAAACATATCATTGAAAATACTAGAGAAAAGGTTTAAGGTTCCTAGTTATAAACAAGTAGAAAATGCACAAGGTCACATGCAATCATGTCCTATTCTAGCTTCTCAGTTTTTGAATCAAAAATATGATTATGTAGATCAAAGATCACCCACCTACTGCTCATAACCAACTTAGCCAGCTGCAGCTTCTGTGAATAAAATTTTATTGAAACACAACTACACCCTTTTATGTACTGTTTAAGGCTCCTTCCTGGTACAGTGACAACATTGTACAGTCATGACAAGCTGCATGGCCAGCAACGCCTATTTCTTTAGAAGAATTATTTGTCAACCTTTGTTTCTAGTCTATCAAAAATCAGTATTTAGTCTGAATTTATATTAGTATACCACCATAAAGAAAGTAGACATGACCCTATCTAAATTTCTCGGTTACATAAATAAATGGCATTGGCAGGAAGTGTGTATGACCAAAATACTATATATTAATATATATTTAGACTGACTAGTGATTAATAGACCCATATAACATGAAGGGTGACAACATCTTACTCTTTTGTAAGTATTCATAAAATGGGCAAATAAATTCTCTTGGTATTTTTGGCCCTTACAGATCATTTATTTATTGTAAACCTCATCTTGATATTGCAGTTACAAAATATTTTTTCATGAATTTAACTTCTTTGTAGACCTTTGTGTAATACAGTACTGCATAAAAATTTTATAACCCTCTGCAGATGGTGACTGCAGCCATGAAATCAGAAGATGCTTACTCCTTGGAAGAAAAGTTATGAGCAACCTAGATAGTATATTCAAAAGCAGAGACATTACTTTGCAAACTAAGGTCCGTCTAGTCAAGGCTATGGTTTTTCCTGTGGTCATGTATGGATGTGAGAGTTGGACTGTAAAGAAGGCTGAGCACCGAAGAATTGATGCTTTTGAAGTGTGGTGTTGGAGAAGACTCTTGAGAGTCCCTTGGACTGCAAGGAGATTCAACCAGTCCATTCTGAAGGAGACCAGCCCTGGGATTTCTTTGGAAGGAATGATGCTAAAGCTGAAACTCCAGTACTTTGGTCACCTCATACGAAGAGTTGACTCATTTGAAAAGACTCTGATGCTGGGAGGGATTGGGGGCAGAAGGAGAAGGGGATGACAGAGGATGAGATGGCTGGATGGCATTACGGACTGAATGGACATGAGTCTGTGAAACAGTGTCAGACTTTATTTTGGGGGGCTCCAAAATCACTGCAGATGGTGACTGCAGCCATGAAATTAAAAGACGCTTACTCCTTGGAAGAAAAGTTATGACCAACCTAGATAGTATATTCAAAAGCAGAGACATTACTTTGCAAACTAAGGTCCGTCTAGTCAAGGCTATGGTTTTTCCTGTGGTCATGTATGGATGTGAGAGTTGGACTGTAAAGAAGGCTGAGCACCGAAGAATTGATGCTTTTGAAGTGTGGTGTTGGAGAAGACTCTTGAGAGTCCCTTGGACTGCAAGGAGATTCAACCAGTCCATTCTGAAGGAGACCAGCCCTGGGATTTCTTTGGAAGGAATGATGCTAAAGCTGAAACTCCAGTACTTTGGTCACCTCATACGAAGAGTTGACTCATTTGAAAAGACTCTGATGCTGGGAGGGATTGGGGGCAGAAGGAGAAGGGGATGACAGAGGATGAGATGGCTGGATGGCATTACGGACTGAATGGACATGAGTCTGAGTGAACTCTGGGAGTTGGTGATGAACAGGGAGGCCTGGCATATGACACGACTGAGCGACTGAACTGAACTGAACTGTATACAAACTAACTGTAGAACCTGGCTGAGATAGAAAACTGAGTAGAAATGAAAAGAAAAAATGCTATGATAGCTTTTGTAACTATAGGAAATGTTTGTACAATAAATATTAAACCTATCATTAATGACACAATTTTAAGAGAAGAAAAGTAGCCAAGTTAAAGCACATCTATTCCTAGAATTTTTCTTATGGCATATAATTTAAATGGTATAGGAAATTTCAGATGAACTAAAAAGCAACCGGTTAAAACTTAAATATTTCTTTATGGTGCAGAATTTGAGTTCCTAATTAGTATTTATGTATACTCCTGAGGCGATTATTTTTTGAAAACATGTTTGATATAAGCAGCCATCCCAGTCTATGACAATGTGGAAACAGAATGACATCATGTCTAGAGAAAAATTCAAGTCAAGGCATCTGATTTTTATGAAAAGTTGTCAACTTTACAAAAGAGTGTGTCTGTTCATCTGGTATAAAAAAATCTAAACCATAATATCATGTCTCCAAATATGTCTCAGAGAGCTCATCCATTAACTTTAAAATTCAAATACTCAAATTTCACGTAACCTATCTGAACACTGTAATATTTGAGAGTTTCAAGGGTTTCCCTAGCTTCCCTAGCATCTTTGAGCTCTTTTCATTTATTCATTCATTCATTCAATCATTCATTCTTATGTGTAAATCTTATAAACTTTCTGATGACCTACTACATATCAGGTACATTAGCTGGATAATCACCACTCATGACAGCTGACCAGAAACAGAAAGCCATATTTGATTTCCACCAAGCTTTTGCCAAGGGCCCATGTCCTTTGGACTGCAAGGAGTTCCAATAAGTCCATCCTAAAGGAGATCAGTCCTTGGTGTTGATTGGAAGGACTGATGTTGAAGCTGAAACTCCAATACTTTGGCCACCTGATGCAAAGGGTTAATTCATTCGAAAGGACCCTGATGCTGGGAAAGATTGGGGGCAGGAGGAGAAGGGGATGACAGAGATGATTGGATGGCATCACCAACTCAACAGACATGAGTTTGGGTAGACTCTGGGAGTTGATGATGGACAGGGAGGCCTGACATGCTGCAGTTCATGAGATTGTAAAGAGTCAGACACCACTGAGTGACTGAAGTGAATATAATATATACTTTATGCACTGTGCTAAGATCTAAGAATAAAGTGATAACTAAATGGAACAATGGTGTAAAACACCAGTATGTATCGGATATTCCTGGGGATTTCAAAATATACAGAGGCTTAGGTTCCATCTTGATCCAATGGATCAGGATTTCTGGTAGTAGGACCCATAACTGAATTTTTGCAAATTCAACTGTTGATCATTAGGCACACTGAAGTTTGAGAGTCATTTGTCTGGAAGATGTACTATACAGCATGTAGATAAAGAAAGTCCCATGATTAAAAGGGAAATACCAGGAAAGAAGCATTAAATTTTACCTGAAGGGATCAGAAAGAACTCTTTGAAGAAACAGAATGTTCAAGATGTCTTAACAAATGAGAAATTCATCAAGAAGATAAACAGAGATAATTCATGTGTAAGAGGTAACCCATTTAGGAATGAGTGAAGTCATGAGAACAGCGTGCCATGTTTGGGGAACTAGAAATTGCTAAACAGATGCTAAATAGTTGGAGGGTGTGCATGGGAAATCCAGAAATCAGATTGATTATATTCTTTGCAGCCAAAGACGGAGAACCTCTATACAGTCAGCAAAAACAACACTGGTAGCTGACTGTGGCTCATATCATCAACTCTTTATTGCCAAATTCAGACTTCAATTGAAGAAAGTAGGGAAAACCACTAGACCATTCAGATATGATCTAAATAAAATCCCTTATGATTATACACTGGAAATGACAAAAAGATTCAAGGGATTAGATCTGATAGACAGAGGGCCTGAAGAACAATGGACAGAGGTTTGTGACATTGTACAGGAGGCAGTGATCAAGACTATCACCAAGAAAAAGAAATGCAAAAAGGCAAAATGGTTGTCTGAGGAGGCCTTACAAATAGCTGTAAAAAGAAGAGAAATGAAAGGCAAAGGAGAAAAGGAAAGACATATCCATTTGTATGGAGAGTTCCAAAGTATAGCAAGGAGAGATAAGAAAGCCTTCCTCAGTGATCAGTGCAAAGAAATAGAGGAAAACAATAGAATGGGAAAGACTAGAGATCTCTTCAAGAATATTAGACATACCAAGGGAACATTTCATGCAAAGATGGGCACAATAAAGGACAGAAATGATATGGATCTAACAGAAGCAGAAGATATTAAGAAGAGATGGCAAGAATACACAGAAGAACTGTACAAAAAAGGTCTTCATGACACAGATAACCACAATGATGTGATCACTCACTTAGAACCAGATATAATAAAATGCAAAGTCAAGTGGGCCTTGAAAAAGCATCACCACGAACAAAGCTAGTGGAGGTAATGGAATTCCAGTTGAGCTTTTTCAAATCCTAAAAGATAATGCTATGAAAGTGCTGCACTCAATAATGCCAGCAAATTTGGAAAATTCAGCAATGGCCAGAAGACTGGAAAAGGTCAGTTTTCATTCCAATCTCAAAAAAGGCAATGATAAAGAATGCTCAAACTACCACACAATTACACTCATCTCACATGCTAGGAAAGTAATGCTCAAAATTCTCCAATCCAGGCTTCAACAGTATGTGAACCGTGAATTTCCAGATGTTCAACCTGGATTTAGAAAAGAGATCGAGATCACATTGCCAACATCTGTTGGATCACCAAAAAAGCAAGAGAGTTCCAGAAAAACATCTGCTTTACTGACTATGACAAAGACTTTGACTGTGTGGACCACAATAAACTGTGGACAATTCTGAAAGAGATGGGAATACTAGATTACCTGACCTGCCTCCTGAAAAATCTGTATGCAGGTCAAAAAGCAACAGTTAGAACTGGACATGGAACAACAGACTGGTTCCAAATAGGGAAAGGAGTACGTCAAGGCTATATATTGTTACCCTGCTTATTTAACTTATACACAGAGTACATCATGAGAAATTCTGGGCTGGATGAAGCACAAGCTGGAATCAAGATTGGTGGGAGAAATATCAATAACCTCAGATATGCAGATGACACCACCCTTATGGCAGAAAGTGAAGAAGAGCTAGAAAGCCTCTTGATGAAGGTGAAAGAGGAGACTGAAAAAGCTGGCTTAAAGCTCAACATTCAGAAAACTAAGATCATCGCTTCTGGCCCCATCACTTCACGGCAAATAGTTGGGTAAACAGCGCTGACTTTATTTGACTGGGCTCCAGAATCACTACAGATGGTGACTGCAGCCATGAAATTAAGAGACACTTGCTCCTTGGAAGAAAAGTTATGACCAACCTAGACAGCATATTGAAAAGTATAGACGTTACTTTGCCAACAAAGGTGCGTCTAGTCAAAGCTATGATTTTTCCAGTGGTCATGTATGGATATGAGAGTTGGACTATGGGAAAACTGAGCCCTGAAGAAGTGATGTTTGTAAACTGTCATGTTGGAGAAGGCTCTTGAGAGTCCCTTGGACAGCAAGGAGATTCCGCCAATTCACACTAAAAGAAATCAGTCCTGAATATTCATTGGAAGGACTGAGGCTGAAGCTGAAACTCCAATATTTTGGCCACTTCATGTGAAGAACTGACTCACTGGAAAAGACCCTGATGCTGGGAAAGATTGAAGACAGGAGAAGGGGATGACAGAGGATGAGATGGCTGGATGGCATCAC